>VYZU01039667.1:93687-169151 GCA_013401355.1 Ceyx cyanopectus | reverse complement strand
GTGCCTGTGACGAATTTTATATATATATATATATATATATAAAGGAATAATCATCAAATTCTGGACAATAATGGGATTATTCAACACAAAATTGCCATTTTATTCTTTTTCAGTGTTTTGTTTTCTTTGGCTTCTGTTTTGTCCTTTTCATCTCTGTCTCTATTCAGTGTAGCTGACTCAGAGAAGGCAGATGAACATGGACTCAGGTTATCTGCTGGCTCTCTCTTGCCTCCCCTAGGATGTAGTGACTGAAGCTGCTGAGCTCCCAGCCCTTCCCATGCTTGTTGAACACTCTGCAAAGCCCAGCAAACCCTGCTGTGCTTCCTTACTTGGGTTGTTTTGCTCCTGAGGTGAAGTGAATATTGATGGAAAGGTGCCAGCCCTGGGAACATGAGCAGCCTGCAGGGGTGGGATCCTGCACCCTGAACCTCACCCTGCTCTGGGAGGAGTGCTCACAACTGCCAGCTCAAAACACAGCCTGCTGGGCCCCAAAACACAACTGGTGAGTTTGGAGCACAGCACAAAGCCTGCTTCACATGCTGGGATGCCATTTGTCTGTGCAGTTGGTTGGCAAGCCTCTGATGCCCTAGCCAGAAAGGCAGCTTGAGTGCTAAGGTAGTGCTGTGCCTGGCACGGGGAGGGCTGCCTTCTTTCTGCAGCCATCCTGCCACCAACAGCTGCTCAACAAACAGCACTGGACACCCCACAGTCAGGGAAGCTGGGGAAGGGGGAGACATTCACCTGGCTTCACAGCCACAAGCTGCTGCCCACTTCAAAAGGGGCCACATGCCTACATTGGTTTTCCACACCAATTAGATGGCAAGAGAAGATTTCATTCCCTCCTGCAGTCAGGGTTTGAGCTACTGGGCTAAACACAACAAGCTGCTGACAGTTCTCTTCTGCCATCCTACTTTTGGCTTACCAAATATTTAACTGCTACCATACCTTGGAACAGAGTACAAAAGTCCTGACTGACATCCATTTTTCACCCTGTGCAAAGAAACAGCTTATCCATGGCAAACATTAGCATTGCAGTTCAAAACTTAAAACTCAGCTTTCTTATTTTTACTACGTGCAAAACTTTTCTGATGTGGTTATATGGTTTGCTTCATCCAGTTACTCTATTCCTGCTTGGTGGAAATGATTGGTGTAAATAAAAGCAGCAAACAGTACTGAAAGCCATCAGAAAGGGTAAGTATCCATTTTGGGAGCATCATTATATGCAATTTTCTAACAGCAGGCTGGAGCAGAGCTGTATTATTCTCAGTGAAAGTGTTTGTGATGAGCAGACAGGTACACAGAGTCAGACACAGCAAACTCTACCTAGACATGGAGTAACTCCAGTGAAATCAGCCAGTCCACACCAGCCTCTGGACCTCAGCAGTCCATACAGACCATCCCCAGTCTAACTTGCTAATTCCAAAAGGAGCAAAGAAGGAATTCTACCATTATTAGAAAGTGGAAGTTTACAGTCCTTGCCTTCATTCCTGTCAAAAAAAACAACCCCAAACCATCACCAACAAAAAAAACCAGAACACCACACAGCAACAAACCCAGCTGTGTAAGACATCAAACTCAGTGGTCAAACTCACACCCATATTTAGGCTGTCATAAGAACAGTGCTAAGAAAGCACAGCTCCTGTTTTCTGACAGTTTTCCAGAACTCCTAATTTGTCTGCAATCCATCACATCACCCCGAGACCTCTCCACATTTTTAGCACAAGAACAAGCCAACCACGTTGGGATGACTCAGTGGAGTGCTGCAGGGGATGGCTATGAACTCCCCAGGAGGCACAGGCAAGGCAGAAGCAGCAGGAGAGCCCTGGCTGTTGGGCACTGGTGTGGTTGTGCTGAGCTGAGCTGGTGATGAAAGGGCTGGATGTTTATGGCTGAGAATCAGGGGGGAGGCCAGCAAAGCAGATCTCGTGGTGGGACTCTGTAACTCACCCCCCAGCAGGCTGAAGAGGCAGATAAAATACTCCACAAGCAGGTAAGAGAAGTCTCACAATTGCCAGCCCTGCGCTCTTGAGGGAGGCTTCAACTTCCCAGCTGTCTGCTGGAAATGCACTAGAAACAGCCCAGGAGGTTCCTGGGGTGTGAGAGTGTCCTGACACAACTGGTGAGTGAACCACCCAGGGAAGCCTCCCCTGGGGACCTGTGGGGTGCTGTCAGCACCAGCGTGTCCCCAGGACTAGAGCAGTGATCCTGGGGAGGTTGCACCTCCACTAGTGTGCTCAGTTTTGAGTCCTTCACTCCAAGGACACAGAGGCTCCGGAGGGGGTCCAAAGGAGGGTCATGAAACTGCTGAAATCTGACGAGGAGCAGCTGAGGGAAGCAGGGCTGTGCACTGGTTCAGCAGTAAGGTAAGTAGGGCTATTGATTCACAAAAACAAGCAGAGTTCTCTCTTATGTTTTTTAAAGAATAGAATTGCTGTCTAGGTAATATTAGGAAAAAATCATAAAATAATAACATAGTTGAGGTTTGAAGGGATTGTTAAAGGTCTTCTAGTACAATGCAATGAGTGCAGACACTTTCAACCAGAACAATTTGCTCAGCACCTTATCCAACCAGACCTTGAGTGTTTCCAGGGAGGGGGCATCTGCCACCTCTGGACAACTTGTTATAGTGTTTCACCACCTTCATTGTAAACATGCCTACCTTGCATTGAGTCTTTATCTGCCCTCTTTTAGTTTAAAAATATTGTGCCTTGTTCTACCACAGCAGTCCCCACTGACAAGTTTGTTCACACCTTTCTTAGAAACCCCCTGTAAGTACTGCAAAGGGGGACCTGTTCCAAGAGTGCTGCTTGCAGCACTTGTCTAGTAATGAGGAGATTCCCATTCAACACACTCCCTGAGGAGAAGCTCCTCATTTTAGGGGGTTTTGGAATGGGGAGGGCACTGCCCTTCTTTTATGACCTTTGTGGAGAGGAAATATAGGAGTCAGAAGGCAAAAAAAAAGTGCTTTCTGTTTCCCTCTGTCTACATAAAATCTCTAACTGCACCTTTACTGAATGGTGACTCCAAGGCTCAGCCTTCTAAGCACCCTCAGTGGAGCACTGCAGTTTTAAGAAAAAGAAAAGAATTTAATAAGAATTAAATTCTTAATTTTAAGAATTAAGAAAATCATCTTTAAAATGTCAGAATTCATAACCTAGGATAACACTTTTTAACCACCAGCATGAGGTCCTGCTGTTGAAGTTGTGCAGCTGCCACTGCATGAGAGTCAAGAGCAGTGAAAGCAGAGCAGACTTGCTGGCTCTGGACTGTCTTCAGGTTCTTGCAGCTCCCAGAGTCCACTGTGAACCAGAGCTGGGAGGCAGAGCAGCTGCTCAGCTCAGGCTCCCCACAGCAGGGACACAGCCCTGCTCCTCTGCAGCAGCCCCTTTCACTTGGGAGCAGCTCTGTTCATAACCAATCCACATTCCTCGGGGAACTCTCACCACTCTGGGAAATGGCATCAGCTTTGTGCTAGGCAAGCTGAAGTGATCCAGGGGCACAGTGAGCTCTCTGAGGATCCTCTAAGCATACAGATATACTGAAAAAGACCCTTCTAAACTCCACTGAGAATCTGAAATTGTGGGATGTCTTGTTTTCAGAGAAAATGGTTTGTTGGGTTTTTTTTTGTAACTAATTCTCCAGAGCAAAGTGATGCAGTGCACTAAGTAGCATGACTGGGAATAAGTTGGCAGAGTGATATGGATGGATATTTCTTGGGCTCCTAAGAGATGAGATTTCAGAGTATTCTGGGAACTGTATTACTTTTGAGATGATGGTGAATGAACAGAATAAGGCACCCTGCCCTCCCAGGCATTCATTTCCAGCTTCAGGTCCAGCAGCAGCAGACAGGAGTGGTGTCTCTGGAATATCTTGGTGTATTTCATGTTGGCACATACCAGCAGCCTGCTTTTAAGATCTTTGTTCTGAGCAAGCTAATCCATAAAGGCAGAGGCTGAGCTATGCTCCAGCCTGCTGAAACGTTTCAGAAGCCAGTGCTGCTGCAGGCTCCCATGGCCATTAATCTCTTCCAAATGGGATTCTGTGTAGGCTGACATTTGCAGACAAATAAGATGTGTCAGAAACAGGGCTTGTGATCTTGGGTTCCTGTGCCAGCAATACATAACCTTAAGTACACTGTGTTCTTCAATGCCTCTGCAAAATGGCCTGGCAAGAAAAGAATGGATGGCAGAAGAGGTCCATGTTAGTGCTGTTGGTACAGACTCCCCTGGGGGCACAGCTGCAAAAAGCAGCCTAGTCCTATGCAAAGATATTTGTGGTAGGTTTGAAAATGTCAGCACAAGCTGCTGTCATTGACAAGTGTCACTCAGACCTGGCTAGTTGGGGTTCTTTCCAGAGAAGTTTGGTAGTGCACTGTGATAAAATGCCTAGTCCATCACAACTGTCTCTTTCTGAGGAGCTCAGAAGGTTCTCCAAGTGCTGTCTTGCCTTTTGCAGAGCATCCCAAGGGATTTCATTCTCTAGATGAGTGCAGCTTTGGGGATAAAGCAAAGCAATAAAGAACTTTTACTTCAGTAATGGCTAGCTCCAATTCATACTGCATTCTAAAATAAAGTGGTTGGACATTGTCAGCTGATAGGACCTAGAGGAAAAAAAAATCTTTCTGGTTTCCATTACTTCTGCATGTGGCTTTTTCTTTCTTTCTTCTGCATGTGGCTCTTTCTTTTCTTTTCTTTCTTCTGCATGTGGCTCTTTTCTTTCTTCTGCATGTGGCTCTTTTCTTTTCTTTTCTTTTCTTTTCTTTTCTTTTCTTTTCTTTTCTTTTCTTTTCTTTTTTCTGCATGTGGCTCTTTCTTTAAACAACCTTTATCATAGCCCATGAGACTTCTCCCTTTTATTCTTCCAATTCTCTCCCCCCATTCCCCCCAAGGGGCATGATGGCTGCTTTTCCTGATGGGAAGTAGAGCTGCCCCAGTCCATTGGAGCCACCTGAGCCACTCCACCAACCCTCCCCTGTTTTTTTTGAGGTCAGCTCCACCCATGCTCCTTTAGCAAAGCCTTCAGCAGGTGTTGGAAAGACTCAGTCCTGTGACACCAATTAGAGTAGTCCAAACAGGAATGGAGTCTGATAAGGTTATAAATTAAATGTTAGTAAGGCAGTGGGAAACATGAGCAGCCACATGCCTGTGTGGTGACTCTGGCCCTGATAGTCAACATGGGCTCATGTGTGGTGGGATATAAGCAGGTGCTCCTGCCCTGGCCTTTATTAGAGACTGTCCTGATCTGTTTTTATTAGAGACTGACATGGGATTTTTGTGCCCATTTCTTTCCCTGCTGAGAGCTGCTTTGCAGCTAAGGTGCAGTCACTAGCTGTGATGTTCCTACCTCTGTGCTCCTTGGGACAGAGGCACAACCTGCCCCCCTGTGCCAGTGCCAAGAGGCTGTGGGCAGGAGGCTGTGCACAGCAGTGTGGGAGCTGTCAGGCTTCCCACCTCCCCTGGCTATTAAAGCAACTTAATGACATTTCCACACAGCACTTGCCCAGGTTAATCTCCTCCTGTTTCATACAAATGTTTTCTACTGGATTTAATTTGCACTTAGCCTTTTTCTCTTTTTTTCTTCCTTCCTGTATGACAGGAATAGTACAGTGGAAAAAAAAGCTGCACATGTAGAAAGACAGGTAGTATGTCAATGTTCTTCTTGAACTACAGTGGGTCATAGTTTCTCTAAGAAACAGAAGAAAGTGATGCTGTCTTTAAATAAGCAGCTGCAAAGCTCTATCCTCTCATTTTAACAGCAGGGTTGCTTTATTACAGGGTCCACAATGGAGAGCTTCAATCTAGGTGCAACTTGGTTAGCAAGGAATCCTTTGTTAGAAACAGCAAGGTGGATTTTGATTTCCCCTTGTAGATGTGTTAGATGGCACTGCTTGTCTATTGTACCCTACTGTCCTCCACTGGGAGACTTTTATGAAAGTTTTGTTGGCTGCAATTAATCTCCTTATCAACTTATCAGAAAAACCTGTCAGCTGTGCAGTGCGAATGTACAACCCCCTCTGACAGGTCTGGTCTGACCCTCCTGCTTCTCTGCTTTGCCATCTCAGCCTCCCCTCAAGGTCCAACCGCAGCTGAGCGGCACCATCTCGTGGGTACCCGAATAATTGCAGTGGCCAAAGAATCCAATTAAAAAGCCTAGCAGGGGGGGTTTCTCTAAAATCATTTTTTAAATCATTAAAAAAAAAAATTCATAAAAAAATCATTTAAATAATTTAAAAAATCATTAAAATTAAATTAATTACAAGAAAGGTTGTAATGAAGTAATACATCTTTTCATTTTGCTGCTGAAGGCTTTGAATCATTTAATTCTGCTAAATGATGTTATTTATCTCAGTAAGATTTGTGATACAGCCTAGAGTAAGAAAACAAATATTTAAACACATCCTTTACCAACCACCACCTGAATCATTGCATTACATCAATGGCAGTACCAGCACCTCCAAAGCCTGCTGTGTAGGATTTGCACCACAAAAGGGTAGAATTCTTTTTTCTTAGGCTGCCATCAATCTATAAACCACTTGAGAAATACGAAAAAAAAAAGGTTGATCTGCAACTAGCCTAAAAATGCTCCACTCGGAGCATCCCCTCCGGGTACCTAAGCGCAGCAGAGGAGGGAGCAGGGCTGGGATTTCCCAACACAAGTTGTTTTTTTTCTCCCTGGCGGAGGCTGCTGCGCGGTGCGTGGAGCTGCTGCCCTCCCGTGGCTGCGGATTCGCTTTGCCTGGAGACACCTGCACTGAGACCAACCAGCAAAACCAGTATGTAAGTGCAGAGGATGCTTGCTTGAAGATGAGCTCTGGGCAGCAGTGCTGGGTGTGTTTCATTTGAAAGCAGCAGGTTGTACTTAGTAAGGGAGAGTCTTCACCAATAAACTGCTTTTGAGTGATCCCTTTTGGGCTTGAATACTCAGGGAAGGAGATGCTCATCCAAGCAGGGGTAGGAGTACAAGCATGGTACAAGTTTTGCAGTGTTCCAGAATCTCCTATGGGACAAGAAGCAGGTCTGAGGTCTGCAGGCAAGGAACAGCAACAGTGGGATCCTGCTGTGTCAGTCAGTTCTTCTCAAATGGTGACAACAGGGTTCACTGCCACCTGAGCCCTAACCAGCAGTTCCAGTAGAACTGGCTCTGCCTTGGCCTCTAGTAGCCCCCTGGTGAAGTTGGGCTTTTTTTTTTTTTGTAATTCCTCCTTGCTTGGAATGTGGGTCAGAGCTTTCCCAGCTTCTAGCAGCTGGGACATTTAGCCCCTTTATGCACCAGCTTGGCTGACCTTCCTCAGCAAGAAATAGACTGGTGGGGTTTTGAACCCCTTGTCCCACTCTCCAAGCCATCCATATTCATCAGGGGATACCCAGCAGATTAGGGAAAAATGCAGAAAATCCAAAGGGAAGCAGAAGAAACAGTTTAGAAAAGATGACATCTCAAGCATTGAATAAATTGGATTTAGTTAGTCTGAAGGAAAGAAGACTAATGGGAACAGGTTAACCAGTCCACAGAGGGTGCTTCAGCAGGGAAAGGAATAAATGTGTGCTTCATGTCCAGGGTGAGCAGGATGGAAAGGAACTGGCTTGAATTACAGCAAGAACTGCTAAATATTAAATAAAACTTTCTAATGGTGAAGACACTGGAATAGATTGGCAACAAAGGGCAAGGTGCTTTCTGCATGGCATCCTAACAGATGCCCCAGAGAAGTTTCACTTGAGGGGATGAGATGAAAAGTGCATCTCTTCCGGATAGATGAAAGGATCTTGGGGGAGGCCAAGCAGCCCTGTGATTCTGCACTTTGATGCCAAGGCTGCTGCTGGGGCAGGAGCTCTCTCCCACTCAGACTGGGGCTGCACTTCAGATGTTGGCCACAAATCCCCCCTGGCCAGGCAGCCTGCTGAGAACCTCAGAACGTGCTGAATCTGGAAGCTAAAGAAAGGGAACTGTGCTGCTGAAAGGCAGAGCTTCAAATGCAGAGCAACCTGTAGGAATTTTCCTGTTATCTTTCTCCTAGAGAAGCCAAAGCCAAGTTTATGAAGTCAGCCTGGAAAGCAACATCAAATGGTGTTGGTATCTTTGCCAAAACCTGCCAGAGGACACCCTTGTGCAATTGCCACACCACATCTGGGCCTCTGAAAATGGGAGAGAATGTGGAAATGAGCACTTCCCCACAAGAAAAGCACTGTATTGGCACACCCTCCTTCCACAGAAGTGAGACTTGAAGCAGAGAATATATCAATGCTTAGTTTGGTTTGGTTTTTTCCTCTTCAGAAAGCTACTCCAGACACCTCCCATAGAGGTTATCTGCAAAACTCTAAGGCAGAGATATTAGTTCTGTAATATAGTGTTTGGATTTGGGCAGGATTTGTCAGACAGTCAACCCACAAGTTTGTAGTGTGCTGGGGAGACAGCCCATGCAGAGTTAGTGGTGATACAGCTCTTCTGCCTCCACATCCAATTCCCAGCTCCAAAGGCATTTAGAATATATTTAAATATGCAAATGCAAGGTCTTCCTTCAATAAAAATAAAAATCTCAAATAAAATCCACTCTTCCCTAACACTTTTTTTAGTTTTATATAAAATTAACACTTTATACAAAACACTAAGAAAATATGAAATGACTTTGACAGGGGTTGAACACATTTACCTTCTTCTCCATCATATCTATCTGGAGAGGAGGGATTAACATTAAATTACTTGATAGGCTTCTGTAGACTGTCAACTGTGTCTGCCTTTGTTTCTTCTGTACATACTTGTGTTGAATTAATTAACTTTTCAAGCAGTCATTGCTGGCTTACTGCATCTGTTTCTTCATAAAGTATTGTGCATATGGAATATTCCATACATTGCAGAAATAAATCATCATAATAGAAATAGTGTGGCCAGCAGGACTGGGGAATCAGCTCTGTGATTCTGTAACTATTTCCCTGAAAGGACAGGAAAATGTGATAGGATCCATATAATAGAAAGCTTTATATTCTTAAGTGTAATGAGAGGGGTGAGAAGTAAGAGGCAAAGTGTGCCTGTGAATACAGGTAGTAAAAGTTTATTGGCAAGGTCTGCTCAACCCAAATGTTTCAAAATCTGTGTTGTACTCCAAACTCCAACTGGACTCTCTTCTTTCTGGACACTAATTCATGATTCCTTGTATTTTACTTTACTAGCTGTATTCACTCCATACTTTTTTTTTTTTCTGTGCTTATTAAACACTGAAAAGAAGTGATTCATTTTAGGTTTGCTAGGCATTTCTGCTGTTGGTTTGGGATTTTTTTTCCATTCCCAAGGTGTGTTTCAAAACTTGCAACACCTCCCATAGAAGCAAAGCAAGATGTGTAGCTAGGTGGCTGCTCTGTGTTGAAAGAATGACCATCCCAGTGTGAGTGGGAAGGAGAAGGCTTTGTTTCTCATGAGGCAGCCATCCCAACATGCACTCTTTCTGCTCTGTTTTTATTCCAGCCACAGTGGGAGATGTGTTCAAAATCCCTTTCTCAGGGGTTTACAATGTGGATTGTAAACTGATTTTTTTTCCCCCCCAAAAGCAGTTAAAAAACCCCTCCCAGCATCACAGCAAGTACATTTACAAGGAGTCTGTTGATAATATGCTCTCAATAGAAGCAAGCAGGTGTGTTTAGTGCACTTAATCCAAGTAGTTGTGTTAATACCATTTTTCCATGTCTTAGGCCTTTTGCTGAAGCCACACTGCAGTAAAGCTCTGAGGCATGTGCTTAACTAAAGAATATGGGCAGTGATTATTTTCCTGCACTTCAACTTAAGTACTGTCCAACCTATATTTTCTTTCTGAGTCGTGGAAGATGCTTCAAATTGGCAATGATTAGTCTGAGCTGTCATTAAAAAAAATGCTCATCTCGTGCTGTAGAGACAGCAAACCTCCATGAGTACTTTTCAATCTGAAAAAAAACCCTTACAACCCTTACTAGTTTCTGTAGTTCCCAAAGTGAAGAGGTGGTTTTGAAGAGAGCTAATTTTTGTCTTATTTACAGTTCTTCTGTGCAAAATCCATCATTGTAAAGGAATAAGAAACAAAGATAAATTGCAGTGTCAGCAGCAGACTGGAGCAG
Organism: Ceyx cyanopectus; assembly: GCA_013401355.1. Classification (NCBI taxonomy): domain Eukaryota; kingdom Metazoa; phylum Chordata; class Aves; order Coraciiformes; family Alcedinidae; genus Ceyx; species Ceyx cyanopectus. The sequence continues at coordinate 159,075 of VYZU01039667.1, read as the reverse complement.
CCTGCTCTGGGTTTCCCTGTCCAGTGAGACACACATTTTGCCACGGTCTGCCACTGATCCCTGCACCTCCTGGCTGTGCTTTCAGGTCAGTGCATCATCCCACGGGGGTGTGGGGGCTCCTGGGGGTCTGGGGCAGCTGGGCAGGACCCCCTGGGCTCACCCTGAGCCCTGTGCTGCCAGCAGCCTGCCAGGCCAGCTAGAGACAGATTTTTCATTGCAATGCTGGCACCCTCTGAAGTAATTCCTGTTACTCCCAAGGACTGCTGCCATTGTATTAAAACGAGCAAATTTGCTGCCGAGTTACTTACTGCCCACAAAAATCCAGCTGAAACCTGCTGCTGCCAAATCTGAGGATTCAATATTGGGCCAGGGACTTGAAATAGCTTCTGCTGCTGGGGATTTTCTGCTGGCTGTGCTGTCTAGAAAAAAAATAAAAAAAAAAAGGATTGATAAAACCTCAGTTTGAGGGATTGGACATGGACTGTTAGAAACTGAAAATTGCCACTTCTGGTGTGGTTACTGCCCACCTTTTGCTTTCTGATTGAATCATCCGGGTTTGCAAGCCTAGGTTTGGTTGCCCAGGGTCCAGGTTAAAAAGCACAAAACCAACCCAACCCCCTAATGTTGATCTCTTGAAGCAGGGGGAAGCCCTGTGGAGAGATGTTGACTGCCTTTGGTAGCTGCAACACCTTGCTGAAGGTGTTCATCACTGCAGCCCCACTCATCAACTTATTCTGCACTTTTGTGGGGATGCAGTGAGACTTGCTCCCATCTAAGGAGCACCTTTCATTGCAGTCTGAAGTCTTCTAAGCTAGGACATCCAATCTTCCACGCTGCCTTTCCTCCAGAACTGAATAGGCACCCACCCATGTAAAGGAAAACTCATCACCATCCCTCTGCCTCCTCCTTTTGTGTCTGTCCCACACACCTATGTAAAGAAATAGTGCAGGAGGTCCCCAGGGCATAAAGCAGCACTCTGTTTTTCCTACAGCATGGTGGGTTTTTAATCTCATCTGCTGTGTAGATAGCACACAGAGCACAGCAGTGTTCTGGAATCTGTGAGCCAGGCAGGGAGCTGCTGCTGCCATCAGGCTCAGCCACCGAGGATGCTCTGGCAGATACTCAACCTGAATTCTCCTGCATGCTACAGCCCATGAATTTCTGATGCAGTCTGCTGTGTAGATAGAACCTTAGCAACAGCAGCCACTGCACCATGAGCACGGGTTGGGTTGCTGCTCTTTAAAGGAGCCCTCCCTTACGGGTAATTTGTGTAGAAAAGGATGAGGATTGGAATGGTTTTGGCTGAACCCATAGCAGAGGCTGCAGTGTTTTCTCAGCAAACAGTGACCATAGTGATGCAATGAGCTGGCAACACAAGAGCTGCCCACCTTTATCATCAGATGCTGCTTGGAAACTCTTTTCCCTTTTGTTTTTTCCCCCGAGAGAACTTTCTTTTACTGGATCTTTCTGGATATGTATCATCTCTTTCACATGCCACTTGATTTCTTCTGGGCTAAGTTTGTCTCTAACCCATAGCACTGAGCATCTGGAAGCTGAGGTTTCCCAGGTGTGCAGCACAGAAGGAATGGGGTCTGGAAATGCTTGGCTGTGTTAGACTTCTTCCCCCTCGGTGCAGGGCTGCAGGAGAAAACTTCATCTTGGTGCAGGACTTAGAAACTTCCCTATGTTGCAGGTTGTTTAGAATCATTCTTTTGGGTTTTGATTGGCTACTGATCTTAATGATTTTACTTTAAACTGCCCTAAAAAGAACTAACAATATCAAAAATTTAAACTAAAATAAATTAACTAAATAAAAGTTTAAAATATTAATATATTTTTTTAAATAAGCTTTTTCTCATTATCTACAGTGACAAGAAATCCTTTTATCTGCTGTTTATAGATGTTATTGGGTTGTTCCTTAAACTGTATTCACCACCAGCATCCCATGTCCCAATGGCATTACTTAAAAACAATGCAAACTTTGCATTTTAATTACTATGTGTATCCTATTGACCTTCTATCTACTTTATGCCAGCTTCATTAATAACTCATGCTCAAGTTACTCATCAAATTCAGCAATGAGCTGTTTTAGTTTCTGAAATTAATTTAGGGTATTTTTTTTCTGTTTTTTTGGCACCAAAGATATGTTACCTCTGTGATTTCAAAGGCATGAGAGAAAGCAAGTGTGGAAAAATTGAAATAACTCCTTTTAAGATCACGTGCTGGATTCAGATGTGGATTTGACAGGATGCTCCTGGGGTAGCAAGAAGAGCAAGAGGGGGATCCAGTCAGCTATAGGCTGGTCAGCTTCACCTTAGCTCCTTGGAAGGTGATGAAGAAAATAATCCTGAGAATCATTTTCAAATATATATTTATCATTATAGGAAATATCCACTCACATGGATAATATTAATGGACAGTTCTTTTAAATATTTTGATTTATTTGCCTTTCTGGAACAGTTTATTGATAACTCAGTTGCCTTTATGGAAGTTCAGCTAATGGGCAGAAGAAAAGGGCTGTCATCTTTGCAGTTCTGCTACAAATGAGACACAAAAGTGCTAGAAAGTTGATTTTCCTTCAGCTTAAATTCGAGTTAATCAAAATATATAAACCAGCAATAGTATGATTTCATTATTACTGTTCTTTACAGCTTGGATGTTTTCATGTTCTCCTTATTAAATGGAATCACTTAAAGGTATCAACAGCTTTTGGTAGGAAAAGTATGGGTTTTATACTGAAATGGAGAGATGAAATGGGCAGAAACAGCTAGCAGATGTGCTTTAGTTTTTATTTTGAGGTGTTTAGACTCCCTTAATGATGAGAATTCCTGGAAAAATAAAAACATCTTCCCATGGCAGCAGCAAAGTCACTATTGACTCCAGAGTCTGTACTCTGCTTTCCAGATCCTATCAGGTCATACTTCCAGGAACCAGGTGGAAGATATTACAGCAGTAGCAATAGGTTAGGAGTGATTCCGGTTACAATGCCTGCACAGGATAAGAGTTTTTAAAGCTTCAGTTTGAGACAGCAAGAGGGTGACATGAAAACTGAAGACATGAAGATGGAGATCGATAGACACCATCCCATTTTAAATGACAAGAGCAGAAAAACTCGTAAGACAAGAAGAAAGAAATGGATGACCTTGTAAAAAGGCCCAGATAATCATCTATAATCTATAATACCAGCTGCAACTGAGAGTGTGGGGCTGCAATGTGTAAGCACAGGTATCATATCTTTTCTGTGTAAGGGAGTAAGAAAGTGATTTGAACTGTAATTTCAAATTTCACACACAGTGAGTGAGTTATGAGAAAGAATTTTAGGACCCCATTCATGAATGAAGTCGAGGATAGGTTTGAGAGGTGAAGAATAAGACAGTCCTCAATGTAATTGAGGATCTTTTCACTGAAAGCTCTTAACAACCCATCCTTCTATCTGGTAAAAAATAATAATTAAAAAAAAAAGGTATGTAAATTACCTGGCAGTCCAGACAGGAAGGATTTTGATCTACTTTACATTTTTGATGTCTTTTCATCAGAGAGACAGAAAAGAAACCCCAGAACACTGTTGTTCAACTGCTCCTAAACTTTGACCAGAATATAATGTCAAAAATCCATTAGAAGATGGTATTTGCATTTCTCCTTTGTTCTTCATTCGTGCACTTCTGCACATGACAGTTTAGGAACTTCTTTTTTCACTTGACTGTGCTCTGCCCTCTGCCCCATGTTACAAAAGATGTATTCGAGTCTCTTTCATGGTCAAAAATTCTGTTCAAATAGCTGAAGCTAAAGTAATGCTTTTTATTAGGAGTTAAGTGGAGGCAGTTAACATCTCTTTTAGAAGCCAGCCAACCTCTGTGAGCTCTTCTAAGAAGGCCTTGATTTTTTTTTAGTGACAGAATGAGTTGTGATTGACTGGGAGGAGTTCCTTGGAATTGTCTATACACCAGTTCTTGGTTGTGTATAGGAGTAAATCTTGGCTTTTGGCCTCCAAAGGGCTGCACCCCAGGAGGAAACTCAGGCCATAAAGGTGCAGGGAGGTATCAGGGACCTCATCAGGGAAGACCAAGGCACATTTAACACAGAATCAGGGCCAGAAGTCTATTAACCCTCAAAGAGCTTGGGTTTGAGAAGGCAAAATATTTCCTCTCTGCATGCTTGACATTCAGCTTGGTGTTTGAGCTGGAGAGGTTCAGAGCAGGCTCAAGCTGGCTAGCACAGTAAGAGGTACAGACCTGTATATGTTCTGCCTCTGTGGTTTCAGACAAGCAGTAAATAATAGATAATAATAACTAATGAACTATGAGGCTTTGGTCCAGCAGCAAAATAGACATCTTTAAATGATATGGATGTTTTACAGGATGCATTGTTTTCACAGATGACCTTGTGACACATCAACACTGCAGTCCTTCAACTGCTGAACTGTAGCAGCCAAGGTTTCCAGAGAGAGCTGGGATGTTGTTCATGTTTGGTCACAAAGAACAAATGTGATTCAGAGCTGCCATCTGCCAGAGCATGGCATTGCCACCTGAATATTGGCTATGCGTGATTAACAGGCAAATGTGGGCACTGGGAGTCGTAAAAGGAGAGCAGCAAATAGCAGAAAAGAACATTTACTGCATCAACCCCCATCAAAATCTGCCTTTGTGAAAGGCTGAATGCAGGCTGGCGTGCTCCTGTTGAAATTGTCTCCACACACCAGCAATGACAGCACCCAAAACGTGGAGGTGCTTTGCCTCTGCTTTTAGCTGCTTGCACAGAAGGGGGATTCTGCTCCAGCATCTCCCTGGGAAGCAGAGTATTGATTGGATGGAATAAGTGACACACAGCAAATTCCCCCTGGGACACAGCAGTGTGACCTTCCACAGGCACCTCCCTGCAGGTTGCAGTCCCACGAGGGGGAAATGGTCAGTGTGCTCCAATCTGGATCTAACCATAAAGAATTCCAAATTCACAGCAATCTTGGGCACCTGTTTATGCCCCCTGAAGATGCCTGCTGCTGCTCAGAGCTCACTGCCTTGCTTTGCTGCACTGCATCAGGGAATCAGACTTGCCCATGGGTAGCAACACACAGGCTGAACCCTGGCACACTCCTAATGCACATGCAGATCCATTTTGGCCATAAACATAAAGCGTGGATAAGAATTCATTTTTATTTTATTTTTTTTTTTCAAAAGAGTAATGCCAAACAACTCTTAGAAGGCACTGGATGGCCTTTGCTTTTACAGCAAACTCATTCCCAAATATCCCTTCTAAATAACTGGCAATCCATGCTGCATTTTAGCACTCAGCCTACTGTTTCCCAGGCTTGTTTTCTGGTGGGGGGAACAAAGTGTGTATTTTCATACTGTGTGAGAATTATTGAGAGAGCTCTGCCATGTCTGAGCAGCAACAGCCTTTGCACAGCACTCTTTGGAGGCACAGTGGGTGGTGCACGAGCAGGTTCACTCTGCACATCTGGTTTGATGATGCTAAAGCAACTCAGAACCAATTTCCACCCCAATTTCCAGCAAAGCCAGCAGCACTTCTGCTGCAGTCAAACCAGAGCAGCAGCTGCTTTCAGCTGTTCATGTCACAAATTACACTCTTGCTTTCAGCCACATTTGGAGCTTTATGGGGTTTTCCTCCAAAGAGCCCTACTTAGAGATGTTCTCTATACAATGCAAAGGGAAAAAGGACCTTTTCTGCATAACCCACGTGAGAGTACTCAGAATTTTACAGCTACCCTGGAGATATAAGTTGATATGTCTAAACTGAAATTGTACAGATTTACATTGATAGATTTGCTTAAGAATGACTCCAGTCCTTGTTTTCCCATGGCAACAAAAATGAAATAGTGAAATCCAGGCCTAATGGCACTATAGATATTGACTCCAGTAAACCTGAAGCTGCATCATTTGTCACTCAGGCATTTATCTATATATAGTAAAGTGGGTAAACACTGCATAAAATATATTTTGTGCTTCCTTGGTCTTGGACAGATTAGCAGAAATTAAATTTCACACCAATCTGCCCATGGTCAGGAGTGCTACATTAGGAGTGAGGGGGGGAATTCAGCTAATTGTAAAGAATATTTTGCTCTCTAACAATGATCTGTGAATACAGCAACTATATCCTGGAGAGCTACCTTTATCAATGTGCTTTATCAATACTGATGGTGAATAATATCTGTGTGCAGGAATATATTCCATTTCTCAGCATTCATTTGTTCACCACATCTGAAGAAAGTTTTCTTTTTATTTTACTGGATATTTTCTTACTGAGTGTTCAATATTCATCACTCAAGTTACACTGCTTAGTTCTGTTTGACCATCCAAGTCACATGGAGTTTGAGTCATTTCAGACTGAAGAATATACCAAACTGCCAGAAGAGGGAAGTCCAGGATCAGAAGTTTGTTCCTCAGAGCAAATGTGAAGCACTACACCAGTGTAGCAAACCCAACTAAATACTTCTCCCACCAAAATTTGCTGAAGCAGGACCATGGCAGGCATTTAGAATGAAGCAGCAGGGATATAATACTTCAAAACCATCTTGTTTATTGCAGTGTTCATACTGATTTTTTAAAAAATCCAGGTAGTTGCCTAAGAAAAATGTGATATCCCTTCAAAATAATAAAAAAAACATTTGGTAAACTCTATATTTGGCTGAAGGACAAATTAAAAACCATGTGCACTGGCCATGCTCTTTCTTCTCACTGGTCCACAGGCAACTGTGTTGTACATGGCCAGGGGGAATTGCAATGCCCAGTTGCCCTGTTCTGGGAAAGAGCCATGGATGCTTCAAGCATGGCAGCTAGACTGGAAGTAATGGGGAAAAAAATCCTGCCTCTCACCACAGGGTTGAAGTTCTGAATAATTAAAAAATCTGTATTTGAAGCACCCCAAATATCTTTCTTTTAACTAGAGACTCAATCCATGGAAGTGTTTGTGCTACACAGTAGGAGAACTGAGATAATATTATACTTTGTTTTGTAGACCTCACTTCCCTGCAACAAAACCTAACTCTGTGTTCAGTTACAAGCCAGGCTTTTTAATGACTTTTTAGAAAGTATTATACAGTTAAAAATCAGGAATGGTGGCATGGAAAACACTGATAAATAAATGTTAACAACTCTCCATACTCTTCAAAGAGAGAATTCTACAGAATTTCTGGGTAAGCAAACACTACATACCCACAGAAAACATTGTAAACAATAGAAAACATTATGAAATGTGTTTACAATGCTCTGAATAGCTCTAAACAAAAGCTGTTGGAATATTCAGGCTTTCCTCATACAGACTCCCCTGCTTTTTGAGCTGTTGAATATTTAAATTTAAATGCAAGGCTTCAGCATCACTTTTACACTTCTATTTTAGCACATTGATAGAAACACATCCTCTTCTCGTCCTTGCTCAGAGATATTTTTCCATCTTTTCCAGGCCCTGCAGGAGATGGGGATTGTGAGTCTGGGACCCCCACACCAGCTCTGAGCCCTACCAGCAGCCACCAAGAAATGTCTGTGCATCCCCCACAGGATCCAGGGAAGCCAGGAATGGCTCTGAGGTGAGATGTTTGCTTCTCTCAGTCAGTCTCAGATAGGTGGGGTGCACATTCCTCTCGTAACACCTACATTTGTGACTCCTCTGGTTGCAGTCTGGCTCATCTTACAGAGGATGTTACCAGGGGATGGGCTGAAGCTGCAGCAGGGGAGGTTTAGATTGGATATTAGGAAGAAATTCTTTCTGGAGAGAGTGGTGAGACCCTGGAACAGCCCGGGGAGGGGGTGGAGTCCCCATCCCTGCAGGGGTTGCAGAAAGGAGCTGCCATGGTGCTTCAGGACACGCTCTGGGGGGTTGTTTGTGTGTTTGGAATGGTTGGGTATTTAGGTTGGTTGTTGTTGTAGCTGTGGTTGGACTGGGTGATCTAGGAGTTCCCTTCCAACCAGGATTATTCTGGGATTCCATGAGGATGACTGGAAGTGGACTGGGAGGAAACAGCTCCTCACTGGTTAGTGCAATCATTACTAGCCACGTAACATCCACTTTGCTTTGGGCCTTGGGCCTTCTGTGTGACTTCAACTAGCAAGGTCTTCAACTTGGTCCCTTTTGTTGAGCACTACAGCATGGTGCTGATGTGTTGGAAGAGCTTGCATTGGGTTGGTCCCAAGTTTTCAGCAGCAAGTCCTGCTGAATTCCCTAGATGTTGGTGAGCTGGAGCCTGGAATGAACATGAAGGCATTAATGGAGTGTGTATGCTCCATATCAGGTTCCCATGCTGAGCTGCACTGCTGTTCATCCAGTTTGATTCCAAAACCTAATGTAAATTCTTAGACAGATATTCTCTTTCAGCTGAGAAACGAATGCTGACAGTTTACTGCGAGATGACAAATGAATGCTGACATTTTATTCTTACATGTTTATAAATCAGTTGAAAGGTGAAGAGTCGTTAATGTGGGCAATCTGAAGAATCCATACACCTAAACAAAATATTCATTTTGTATAACTATATATGTCCAATGTCGTTCACACAAGATAAAAGTCAGATTAAAGAATGAGGGGGAAAATGCAAATTTATCAGTATTAGTTTATCTCTTAACTGGAAACTGAATTACCTGATGATAGGCTTCCTGATCAAACCTATAATATACAATGGTTGAGGTTTTCTTGTCATTTACTTTAAAAGCAGAATATCTACATGATGATTTGTAAAAAAAAAACCAACCTAAACCATTAAAAATAAAACATATTAACCCCTCCCTTTCCACACAACCCACACTGTAGCTGAAGCAATCTTAGAGTCCCTCTGAGAACAGGTAATCAGCACAGTCTGTGCTAGGACACGTCATGGGAATCATTCACATTCTTATTTTTATTCCAAATGTACCTGATACTATCAGAGAAACAGTCATGGCTTCCTCATATACTTACAAGAAAAGGTCTAAATAGTGCTCTGAGAAAACCACAAATTCCAGAGGCAGTTTTTAATGGCTGATGGTGGGAGAGAGAGTGTGGAAAGCAGAAATGATGTTTGGATTGTAGTGAAACCATCGAGGTAAGCACAGGTTATGCACCAGGTTAGAGACACCTCTGGAAGGTACAACCACCTTCCTCACCATACTCTGACATTGCTGAACTAATGTAAAGGGGTTTCTCTTTAAATGGGAATTGAGGCCAATCCCAATTGTTAAAAACATGAAGTGAAACTGGTTTTGTGAACTGACCAAAACCCTGCAATTATTTCTGGACATGAAATAGAACATACTTAATACACTTTCCTCAGCATAGCTTGTCCTGGGTAGATGACCTACACAGTACACTTTGCCACATACAGTCTAAGATTTCAGTTGTTTTCCAGGTGTTGATGTGATTTTCCTGATGCAAATATTGTATTTTATATTTTTGTTACCCATTAGCTAATGAGTGAGACTTACAGAGCTAAAATACATGGCTAGAAGAATTTGAATTAAACAATCCTTATGTTCTCTATTCCACTTAAAATATGGAACTGCAGCACACAATCACTTGGAAGTTATAGTTGCACTTCCTAAATGAGGAAACCACATTTCAGGCACACACAGACTACCAATAAATAGCTATAGTCAAGGAAACCTGAGAGCAGGACTTTGGGTATTCTTTGAGTGCCTCATTCAATTAATTTTCCTTTTATTTCTCAACATTCTCAAATCACTTTCTTATTCAAAATCACTTATTAACACTTTCTGCTCTTTAATTGGTTTAAAAATAACTGACTTGGGAAAGAAATAGCATTCAAAGCCAGAAATCTACTTCATATTAAGTAGGTCAGAGACTGCTTGGTGTTCACCAGCAAAGCACCCCCTGAGCTCACTGCTGCAGGACCAGCTTCCCTTATTCAGACAGAAGATAGAATATTGAATATTGGTATTCAGAAGACTGAGTAGGCATCTGGAATAGCATGGTGGCATGGACACTCATGGTTTTATATTAAAAAGATGACAAGCTTCTTGTTAGAGAGAAGATAGAGCAGCCACCTAGACACGTGTGAAGTTCGTGTGTAGATTTCCAATGATGATCTTTAAATACACTGCACTGAAATAAACCCCAAATAGCATCCATCAGAGATAAAGAACTTTTATGTTTCATGTTTAAACTCGATTATTTGCTTAGGAAGCAAATAGTCACCACCACTACATTTGGAAAAACAGCAATACTTTGCATTCTCATAATACTTTATGCCTGAGGAATAATCTCTTTTTTGAACACGTCCACTGCTCAGGATCTGAACTGCTCGTGGCTGAAGCAGTGAGATCTCATCAGTGTGTCAGTGATTACATCCCCTAAAGCCAAGCTGCTCTATTTTCTGTGGCTCATATCTACATCTGCACAGCACATCAGGCAGTTATACTGCCCTACTGAATCTGAACTTGAATTTCCTGAAAGGACTGCTTTTGTGAGGGGATGCTGAATGGGGTTTAGGAGACCTTTGTATTGCTCAGAGCAGTGCAGAAAGGGAACATTTCTTTTTGGCAAGTTCCTGCAGTTTAGAGGGACAGGACCTAGAAATTTTCAGGTTGTGCATTGCTTCCAAACAGAGGCCAGAATATGTATCACTGATGCTTCTGAAAAGAGGTTACAAAAATCCTTAAGATGGCTCTTAAGAGGCAAAAGGACTTTTTCAATAGTACCTTCAGAGAACTGGAGACCAACAGCTGACAGAAACATGGTATGAATGTTCTCATACCTGTTGACCAAGCAAGCAGTTCCATACTTCCCTAGAGAACATGAGAAGAGCACAATGAGGGCTGTAGAACCAGTTCATCCTAAAGGAGTGATAAGGGTAGGCATGGTAGTAACACTGTAATTAATTGACTTTATAAACACATTGCAGATTATTTATTACAAAAATAGATGTGTATGTCATGGTAGTTGGGCTTGACCCAAAATGCAGGTAAACCCAACCTGCTTTAAGTGCTTTAAAATTAATAGTTAACTTTGTCTGAAGATGGTGATATAAAGTAGGATTTAAACACTCTAACTGCAGTTTCTGGGGGGACACCTGTTCTCAGTGGCATTGGGAAAAATGTGGAGTAAATTGTTAGATTTTAGTATATATTACTTTCTTCTGATGGAATTGGAAGGAGAATCTAGTCTGATTAACACTCAGTGAAGAAGAGCAAGACTATTTACTGCACCTATTTTCAGTGAAAAATGACTAGTTCTACAGGTATTCATATGTAATATAAATGTGGATGGCCAGAGCTTCATTGTGTTCCTACTGATGTGTGTGGTGGCTTAGGCAGGTTTTGATTTTGCTGCATTCCTCTAAGTGGAGCACAAATGTGGAATAACTGTTTTGGCATGAATTTATAGATGTTAAAAATAGAATTTGCTTTTTGATGAAGAGGAGGTGGTACAAAAAACAAAGCAAAGCAATTCATTCAAAAGGGTCTGAATCAGCAAAGCACTTGGAGAAAAAAATCACTTCATCCTCACAGACAACACTGCCCTTCTTCCAAAAATCACATCTTCATTCTGTCACATGGGGCTTGAGCTATGGTGACAAAGATAGGCCTGGGCTGAATTTAAGTTCAAACTTTTCAAGTTGAGCAGTGCTCAGATCTGAAAGTTTCACTCACCTCACTGTCCATTACTTTGTGTTTTTCTTACACATTTCCAGCCAAACTGAAACTGGCTAGTGGAGGTTATAGTGCAGAGATTACTGTATGATTTAGAAGACAGAATTAAAACTTGCTTTCCTGGGAATTCTTAGAGTGCAGGCCCATCATTAGCATGGTGACATCTGGTGAATCTTGCTTTTCATTTTCTAGGGATTTGTTATTTTTTCCTGTTTCCTCAGAGGTTGGATGTAATAGGATAGAATGTCTGCCTGAAGGCAAGGGGGAGATCAAAAATAAGGTGAAGAGCAAAAGTGAGAAGGAGGAAAATGGAGAGGAAGACTGGAGAGGGAAAGGTGGTGTTACTAAGAATATTTGAGGAGGGAGAGTGTGAAGGGCTTGGCAGCTTGCAGGGAGCCAGAGTATGGCAGATGCTACAGGAAACTATTGACTTGGGTTCTGAATCCCACTATTTTTAAACATTTTTTCATTCCATAGCAGTTCTGAAGGTTCTGAAACAATTACCACACACCCAGACTGTAGGCCTGCTGCTCCTTTCAATTATGCTGCTGCGAGTCCAGAAAGTCTAGCTTATCCCTGACAAAACTGGAGTTCCAGTCAAACAATGTACAGACAACCTGGGAAGATGTCCAGGAGTAGGAAGAAAATAAAAGTGAAACGTAGGGCATTTGATAAGGTGATAGAAAATCCAACTGAAGTTCACAGAACCATAGCATGGTTTGCATTAGAAGGGACCTTTAAAGATCTAGTCCAGTCCCTTGCTTCCCTCTGAGTCTTCTAAGTCTTCTTTAACTCTTGAAAGGCTGCAGTAATGTTTCCTGGGAACCTTTTCCAGTGGGAACAACCCCAACTCTCTCAGCCTGTCCTCTCAGGAGAGGAGTTGCAGTCCTGTGACCTTTCTGTGGCCCCCCTATAGACCCAGGCTAAGAGGGTAAATAAATGTAAATAAATAAGGGTAAATGGCCCAAGAAGAATGCTGATGGGATTCAGCAAAGGGAAAGGTGAGCTCCTGCCCCTGAGGAGGAACAACCAAGGTGTCCAGAGGGGCTGTGTAGGCTCTGTCCTGGGGGATACTCAAGACCCAGCTGGACACAGCCCTGAGCAGGCTGTTGGAGCTGCCCCTGTTGCAGCCTGCCTGACTTCCAGAGGTGCTGCCAGCCCCAGCCCTTCTCTAGCATTACCTTTCCTGGGAAATGGCTCTACCTCTTCTGAATTTTGAGGAGCTCCTGCTCTGCAGCCAATGGTATCACCCACAAAAGCAGCTGTTTGTGTAGGATAGAACTGCAGCAGCAGCTGTATAAAGGTCACAAAGACATATTCCCTTTTATCTGCTCGTAGATACTGCGACTGGAGTGAGCGTTTCCATAATTCATTTCAATGGGAGTTTTGTTAGCATTACATGGAGCTTCCAAATGTCTGACCTGCATTTTTATGGGTGATTTGTTAGCAGCACTGAGTAATCCTGTAGAGAGAAGAGGTTTTGATACTCAGCAGAGTACTAACTTTACCTCATCTCCATTTCTAAGAGAAGTTTAGATAGCGGGGTAATTCGTGTTTTCAGAATGCTGTATGTTGCATCAAACTGATTACAGTAATGAAAAAAGCAATTTATTTTTATCTGAGCCTGCATCACATCTCTCACTTCACTGCTGGTTCTGAACATCAGCAGAAGGTGCTTGAACTGTGCCCCTCCACACCAGTGACACATCCACGACAGCATCTTCCCCAGCCCAGAGTAATGGTTCATAAGTGTCACTGGACAAAGTTGTACAACATTTCATTTTTTTTTCCCTTTTTAATGCTATCTGGTGATAAGAAAGATTTGGCATTTGTTGCTCAGGAAAGAAATCTGGCACTTTGATCAGCTATGAACGAATCCTACGTTATCCTTGCTGGTTATTGGTGTTAATTATGTTTGTCATGACCTTAGAGCAAATGCAAAACCTAATAGTGTTACTTAACGTGTGGTTGGCAACTATTCACAGCAGTTCCATATCAGGAAGGTATAATGGTAGCTGCAAGTTGAATACTTAAGTTGTTTTTTTTTTTATTGTGAATGTCAGTATCAAAGCTACAACAGCAGACACAAACTATGATGCATTTTGATGTCTGAGGAAAAAGAAACACAGCATATTATTATAGGCAGGTCCCTGGCACTGCAGGGGACCTTATTGACCTGGCTGAGCCCCAGGAGACTTGCCAGCCTAGGGATGTGGGACATGAGGTGTGGCAAGTGATGCAGGGTAACCCTCAGCTCAGGTGGCTGCATCCCAGCACCTCCCTGCTGCTCTGTGCACTGCCCTGCTGCGAGCTGTGCTTTGGCTTTTGAGTGCAAGGGGAAGGAGTTTTAGCTTAATCATTCCTAAATTACATCTGCAGAGGTTCTTTCCTTTGGTCTAGAAAAAAGAGTTCAAATATTATCCGTTCAAACATATTTGGTTTTTCAAATTCTTGCTTGTTTTGTTGTAAGACATCGTTTGAGGGGGTTGCTTTTCCATTCTGCTTTGAAAACTTGTAGCAGTAAATCATGTTCCCTTCTCTTTGCATACTTACCCTCATACAGAAACTTCAATCACAGGCTGAGGCAGCTTCTCTCTAAAACAATTTTCTTCCTTGATCAGGCTTTGAACCTACAGGTCTTTTATTAGATTCCATAAACATCTCTCTCGGGGGTAGTTTCATCAGAATTAGCACGAGATCAAAAATGTCAGAGCATCAAAGCAGCAGTCTGTTCTGCCTCCAGCCAAATGCCAACTTCAGCAGCCCACTGGTGTTTTCCCCATAAAACCCCGAGACTCCAGTTGTGGTTTAAGAAGGTTTCCTCAAAAGAGCAAAAAAAGGAAAGTGAGCTGATTATTCACTGTCCTGTGAAGGGTTTGTGCCAGGCTGAATGTGTGGGAGCTGTGGGAGTGCTGCAGGACTGGTGCTCTCCGTGGGCTCACTCATGTACTGCCCAACAGCTCAGTTGGCAGCACCTGCCTCTCACCATCTTGCTGGAGATCAGGATACAGGTATTTCTGTCTAGGCCAAGTGTCTGTGTTCATATTTCAAATGAGCCAGTTAAAAACTAGATGCAATAAAGTGAAAAACTAGAGACCAGGTGATGGGAAAGGATGGTTCCTGGCCCCAACTCTGTAAGCAGCTCTTTATTCAATGCTTTCTGTTTTGAACAAATGTATAATAAGGCCAGTCATCTGAATTTGCTACACACCTGGCTAGGGAAAAGTTTTCCTTGCAGTGTGCTGCTGTAACTCTGGGGCTTAGCCCGTGGCAGAGCTGCTAGGTGCTCCAGGCAAGGGAGCAAAAAGGGTAAAATGTGTAAAATAGAAGGGAGCAGCTCTGGGCCCACAGATGAAGTGGGTGTGCTTGCTGTGAACTTGTAACAGCAGGACCAGGCAACTGAATAGGTGATTTACAAAGAGAAGGTGCTACCAGGTACCTTCTGTGTGTGAAAGCACTTGGACTAGCCCCTGGGAAGAACATCATGCAGCATGCAAGGCTTTCATTTACCTCTGGAATAGATCAGGTACGTTCAGGATTTCCAGATCAGAAATACTTTGTGATCAGGCTTTTCCCTTCCAGCACCACCTCTCAGCTAGGGGATTCCCTTTCACCCTGAGAGATTCTCCTTCACTTACAGTCTCAACACCCCCCCAATGCCCAGCAAATGGAAATGACACTCCCTGGGACTTTCTAACCAGCTTCACCTACAAGTTTTCATCTCTGCACATAGATCTTCCAGCATTAGCTTATTCCAATCCAGATATCATCATCACCTAGCTCTTTAAACCAATTTTCTATGATGGGTATCTTCAAAATAATGTCTGCCACCAAAAAGGCCAGAATATTGCAGGATTTTGTATACACTGGTGTAGCATTTTCTAATAGCTGTTTAATAGATAATCATGACTGATTTGTCTGCTCTGTTCTCCCTGTGTTTGCAATGCTTTTTCTGCCTCAGAAGGCTTACTGCCCAAGGTATTTGCTACAGGACCAATTTTGGCCCTATTGAAATGAAAGTACACACCTCTTAGCTTTGCTGAGTGAGAATCTGCAAAACTCTAGCACTCTTGTTCTCTATTAAAAGCCCAGCTAACCTCCAGGGTTAATAATAGTTTTTGCTACTGATTCACATGTACATACACTTACAAATGGAAAAAGAACAATTCCTGAAGTACCCAGGGATGGGGTGCTGGAAGTCAATGGTACTGCAAACTCTCTGCTAGACTCCACCTGTCTGCTTAGCTAAATAACATCCTTTGAAATACTTAGTTCTGAGTTTGGCTGTTCTGAGTTGTTCTGTTTCTTTGGCTGATATAGGAACCAAATTAAATACAACTGTTTATGCGGCTATTTATTCAGGTCACAGTTTTACTTTCAAAGCTGTAGGATGAAAATGCATCAAGATGTCACTTTATTATATAATATCTTAAAAAAAAACCCAAACAAACCACGAAACAAAACAAGACAAAACAAACAGTGTACAGGAGACTGAGAATTGCAAGTGAAGGTTATTAATTGTTAATGACTCCAGATTTTAATGGAACATAAATAATTGAATAGTATTTTTATAGTGACTTAGTGGAGCAAATTGCTATTCAGATGTAAGCTATTCTTTTTCATTGCAGACCCCTGAACACACAGAGAGTAACAGCAGAGGTGGTGTGAAGCAGATTGCTCCACTGGTTTTGATATAGGGATGTAAGTGTGTCTTCTTCAGCTCCAATAATGAGAATAACCTTCCTATTTTCACACCTGCACATGTGAAGTTGTAGTGTAGACTGTTCAGCAGTGACCTCTGTTAACTTGTGACCACAACGTTAACTTGCTCCTCCTTGGCAAAAACCAAACCAAAAAACCCACCAAAACCAAACCAAAAACCAAATTGATAAAGAAATTACTGCCAAACTTCTCCAATGATCTGGAATTTTATTCCATCCATGTACATGCATAGTAACAACATTTGTTGAGAAATTATTTCTATCAGAAGTAGAACATTATCTTTGTGATCACCAGTTGCAGTATTGCTACTCTTATATTTAAATATATCTTCTATATGAATTAGATTCATAATTGCAGCATTGAGTTTAGGGTTTTGTTTTCGACTGTGCCTTTCAAAAGATAAAACGGATTGATATGACCTCATTACTGACAATACTGCTTCCAGTAATTTTGTTCATTCTTTATAAAGTATTGCATTTAACAGCAAAGGTTTAAAAATTGAGACAAGAGATGCATCAGCAAAAGAAAATACAAGTACTATACAAGAAAAAAAAACCTGCCATCTTCATTTAATGTACGTTTCAGGTTAAGAAAGTGGACAGAAACATACTGCTACATACAAATGCAAAGCCTAGTGACTAAGGTACTGTATCTGCTAAAATATAAAGTGCAAACTGAGCCCAAGTGTTCCAAAAATTGAAATGTTAAGGCGACCTTTACAGCATAGTTGAAACTTCTTTGCAAGTTATATTTTAGCATCTACACGTATCTGCAACAGCATATAAGAAAAAAAAAAATCAGGATACACAAGTGCTTTTGAAGCTATTTCTAAAATGCTTTTCTGTATTGTTTGCGACTATTTTCTTTAAAATCTACTATACAGTGCAAACCATATGTGCTACACAATAACTATACAATAACATTACAAATGACTTTAATATAAAGTTTTTAAATAAAAAATAACATAACTACAGCTATGAATACTGCTGGTAAAATAAATTAATATTTTTGAAAATGGCACCAATAATACACTTTACTAATGGACTGTAATGAAATTACACCTTTAAGTCTTCAACTGGGCATTAGTGAAACCTCCTGATTGTCCAGATGTAATTCAAACAGCTTCCTTTCGACTGGATGGAACAATATGCTAAAGACAGGTCCCAAAGACTGTTTCATTTGACATGTTCTGCCGCGTGTGACGAGCAATAAAACTTCTTGTGAGTTATAAAGTTTGAAAGGTTGTTGAACTGGATGTCACACAGCCGGCAGTACTTGCCGCTGCTCGGGGCCTGGCCGGAGCCATTCACACCTTTAGCTATACTAGACAACTGCTCCTCTGCCGTGGCAACGGCCGGAGACACGTTCTCGTTCGCTGCTAAGGGGTTCTCAGAGATCCAGGCAGGAGACTTGTGCCCGTCTTCGTGCGGGGGGTTCTGAGCAATGTTTTCTTGCTGCGGGTTGGGGGCGGGTCTCTCCTCCTGTTTCAGTCCCCCGTTGACGATGACCATGCCGCGGTTCTTGGGCAGCAGCGGCAGAGACTCTTTCTTCTGCGTGCCGCAGCCGTTGGAAGGCGCCTGGCCCTTCGCAGAGTCGCCTTCCGCGGTTGTGCTTTGATCCAAGTCGGCGTTGTGGATGACGAGAGAACCAGAAATGTAGTCGCTTGGCTTTATTCCGTAATATGGAGAAAGCTGATCCGCGCCTTTCGCTTTCTTTATTGCTCCGGGGTAAAGGCATTGTGGAAGGAACAAATGTTTGTTTTCTTCTTTCGTAGCAATGAGCTGGGCCGCCTCGCTAAAGACTTTTAGTCCTTGAAGTGTTGCTAAGTGTGTGGAAAATAAGTTTCCATTAGGAGAGGGCTGCTTGGAGCTGCCGTTTTTCTCGCATTTGATGATGCTTCTTTCGTAACTGACATCCGGGCTGTTCCTTTCGCTCTCTGGGTTTGGGAACACCTTACCGTCCAGCTGGCCCAGCTCGTTACGCTGATGGGCGGTGACGGGGCAAAAATTCTGCTTGTGAGCCAGGTAGTTCTCTACCTTGTTAAAGCTGATCTTGCACACCGTGCACTCGTGGTAGTCCAGCAGCCTTTTGGGAGAAGCGGACGTCCTCTCTGACGGAGGTAAGCACTTTTTACTGAGATCTATCGGCACGTCCATCTCCAAGCAAGACACGGCGGAGTGGGGAGTGTCGCACTTGGAAACGGGCACACACTTGTTGATCGGCAGCGACGTTTCCAGGTGCTTTGAGACTATTCCCGGGAAGATATCACAGCGTGGATGGTAGCAGTCTCCAAGGCCCTCTGTTGACTCTTGAGTAGACGTGCAAGGGTTGCCCAGATTAGCCACTTCCAGAAAGCGCTGCTGGACGAGGGGCGGCCTCTGCTCCTGCTCTGGGAGGCACATCTCGTACATCTTCCTCCGCTTGCGGGTGCGCATCGTCCTCTGCATGGCAGGCACTTTGTTGGAAGCAGACCTCTTGAGCGGGGGATCGTGGCGAGTGGCACAGTAATACTGCTTGTGGACCATGTAGGTTTCGTGCCTGCTGAAAGTAATATTGCAAGCTTCACACGTGGTCTTGTTCGGGTCACCCTCTCCTTCTACCAAGGCGGCGCCGGGGTTCTTCCCGTCAGAAGGTTTCCCGTTCATCTTCTCGTCGCCGTTGCTTGCCGCTGACAGCTTCTTGGTTTGTGCTGGGAAGTCCTTCTCATGACTTTTATTATTTGGCCCGATCAAATCTAAAACGTTGGAAGAGTTTATGCAAGATGTCTGCAGAAGCTGGTTTTCTGGATCTGAAGCGTGAGGGGCTGCATTGAGGATATTTATTGAGCTTTGACCATTACCAGGACTTACGGCTTCGGGCATTTTTTCTGGAACGCTGGAAAAATCCGGTGACTTGGCCATCTGCTGCCATCGGCTGCTGCAGTAATGCTTTTTGTGTACCAAGTAGTTGTCCAAGTTATTGAATGTTATGTTACACTCAAAGCATGTAGCCCCCTTGGGCATCAGAGGACTGTAAATGACAGGAGGATAATTGCTACTTCCATGCCGCAGTCTTCGATGGACCAGTTCAGACATTTTGGCTAGTATCTCTGATGCCTGAGGAACCACAGTGATGTCTTGGGGAAAAGCAAACTGGGAAAGAAAAGGTCCCATTGGGAAAGAAGGGCCGATGTTGGGCTGAACTGGCGACGAGGCGAGTCTCGGGCTGGATGGTTCAGATTTTATTTTAGTGTAGGAAAAACTCTGCTTATTTGTTGCAGGCTGAGCTTCCGGCCTCTGGTTTGGAAGGAAAAGCGGAGCCTTTTTATCACATTTATCAAGCTCTGTATCAGAACTTGCATCTTTAGTCTGCATGGTCTTCTGGCTCTGGGAAACATCGTTTCTGCTCAACAGGTCTGTTGCTGGCTGTAAACCTTCCTCGTTCCCACTCGGCGAGTGCTCAATGTCACTTTCCCTGGGAATTTTGTTGCCAGAGACATGTAACTCTTGGTGCTGCAGCAGCTCCCTCTGAGTCTGGAAGCCAAAATGGCAGTGGTTGCATCTGAAGGCAGCTTGAGTAAGATGAGAGAACAGGTGCTGGTGAAAGTTGATCACCGAGTCAGCGGTGTAAGTACAAACTGTGCACTTCAGGCTGGCGCCGGGCGGGAGGAATTCCTCCATTTTCACTCCTGTGGAAACCAAAAAGAACAGACAGAATAAAGTGATCATTTTGCCCTTCAGAAAGCAGACTGGAAAATGGGTGGCACAGAAGATACAAACAGAGGGAGAACAACTGGTTTTCTTCTGATGGGACGCTGTTAGTCACCATGAAAAGACTTGAATTGGTTCAGAATTTCTTTCCTTGAACTGCTAGAGGATATTCCCAGGTTTCTGCTCTGCTTTGGAGAGCCTCAGTATCAGCATGCATTCAGCAAACATGAAGGGAAAGAAAGAACAAGGGAAGGGATAAAAATAGACTGGACTTACTCTAAATGAAAAGGTCTTAGAAATTCCAGTTTTAACGAAAGGAGACATTATGTTCTCCATACACAATCAGTGGAAATTTGGAATGCAAAGGCAGCGGATCAAGGTCGAGAGTTACGATGCCTTATTTTGGTAATGATGTGGGGGAGCAGGTGGAGTGAGACGTGGCTTCACCAACACTTTATCTTCCACACAGAATGGCCACAGCCAACTCCTGATGCAATACTACCCCTTTTCCTCATGAAATCACTGCATCTCTCCCTGTCGAGAGCAGCACATTCAAAGCCACCCTATAATCACTGATAAACCAAAGAACCCAACAATTCACAGGATTTGGAAATGGAAAATCTGCTTTACAGGGCATTTGGAAAAGGACTGTTTCCTTCCTACTGCAGGAGCTCTTCTAACTTGCAATAACCTCTATAGAAAAAATAAAGATTTACAGGATCTGAAAGGGAGCAAGAATGATTGAACTGGCTGGTTTAGGAGTCAAAAGAAAGGGAGGGTCTGACTTTTAGCCTTTGATCTAAGAAACATAATGATTCTTCCTGGAAGTTCGGCAGGATATCAGACCTATGTCTGTCAAGGAACACAGATGCTTATCTCTAGATTGTGAGAAGACAGGGTGACTCACAGCTCATGGCTGAAAATCCTCTCAACACCTGAGCCAACGGTATGTCACTAAATACAAAGAGCTGAAGCAACCTGTTTACACAGTGGCTCAGATTTCAGAATTTCCCTCTGCTTGTGGAGAAATGAATTAGTTATCCTGCAAGAGTACCCAGCTTATTCACCAGGCTGCAGTCACCTGCTCTTGGTGAAGCTGCTCCTACTGGTTCACTGAACAGGCAAATATTTGTTAAGCAAGAGACAGAAAATGGCAATAGACTGATCCTCAGGTAAGATCTGGAAGCACAAAACAATAACAGGTTAAGGAAGTTTCTCAGCATTATTCCACTCCTGTTCTGGGAGATACCAAACTCTTCCAAATCATGATGCCTTCTAGACTGGTAATGGATGCCCAAGTTTCAGAAGAACATTTTTTTTACTTTACCAAGACCAGAGAGTCAACTCCTATTCCTTCAGCAGTTTTTATACTGCAGCCTAGTAAAGTTTCCTTCTATAATAAAGCACACACTGGTGTCCTTTTAGATGTCATCCACTTAGTAGAAGGATCAGGAACTGATCCAACTGACCCACTGATCCTAACTCCTGGTAGAGCCCGTGCCTGCTTCCAGACACTGAAGAGACAACACACTGCAATCTTTATTTGTAGGTTTTCTCTGCTACTGAAAACTCCCAATGCAGAATGTTCTGCAAACTCTTCACTTATGTTTCCAGCCCTAACTCAGACCAGAAATTTCACCTAACATCAGACCAGAGATGTTGAGAGCATTCAGGTGAGGATTCTCACAGCAAAGAAATGACACTGGTTACCTGGGAGAGGTGTTTGGTGTAGAACACAGGTCAGAAGCTGCTGATATCTTCACAGTAGCTACAACCAGTGCTTGCAGATATTTGGAGGGACACAGACTGAATATAGACTGCCTGTCTATAGGGAGTAATTCTTCAATGAGCTACATCTAGAGGAGGAAACCAAAAACCACATGGGACTTACCACTGTGAGAACTGAGGTGCATTTCCAGAGCTCTTGCGTTAGAAAAACTTTTAGTGCACTGTGGGAAGGGGCAGACACTGGATATCTGCTGAGCACCATCCTCATTGTCCTCTGCCAGCTGGGGCCCCTCTCTTTGCCTCCCACTGCAGTAATACATGAGATGGGCCTGCAGGTTCCGCTCGCTTCGGTACCAGATGCCACAGGATTTGCAAGGGAAGATGTCCTCTGCAAACAGACAGAACAAGGGGCAGGTTAGCCATGGTGCACTCACTGCCAGCCAATTAACACAATTAACTGCCCTCACTCCCCCATTAAATGCCTGCTTCTTGAATAAAATACTGAAAACAGAGCCGTGGGTTTCTTTAAATGTCACCAGCAGGTGAGAGATTGAGCACAGGAGACAGTTAGTTCTCTCAAAAGGAGATTTTAAAATTAGTTACAGGGAGAAAAACCAACCAGCTAGAAGTTTTTGGTATGTTAATTTCAAGTAATTATTTAAATTAATTGCTTGTTGTGAATATTCAGTACTAATTGGAAAACTAAGCTGTATTTCCAATGCATCACTACTCAATAGGTGACATCTTTCCATCGTGCTGCTTTTTCTTTTTATTTCTATGAATAGAAGACTTTCCAGTATAGGACCTTGGAATTTTTAAGTGCTCACTGCAGATCATTCTGGAGACTGTGTATTTTCAGACTGCTTATGCAGTTATTACTGCAAAGTCCTGTTGCTCTGCTATACAGGAGGCCAGACTAGATTACTTTTCCTTATGATCACACAGTGGTAAATATCATATTATTATAAGCAGCATGTTTATCTCCTGTTGTTATTAATATTACAAGTTACAATTTCTAATGTACTTCTGTCTTCTGGTTTTCAGTAACTGTTGCTGTTCCACTCTTCATTATGCACAACAGATAATGGCTAAGAATAATACACTTTTTCATTGTCTTCTATCCCAAAGTTCCAGCACCTTTCTGAGGGGAAGCCAATGCAGGGTTGCACAGAGTGCTTGCCAGCAGCAGAGGGAGTTGAGATGTTGATCAGGTACTGAAGGCCACAGGCTTTACTCATGTGAAGAGTACTAACAAATACTGTGTATTTACACCAAGCAGGTATTTTGTTGCCAGCATCCCAACAGAAGGATCCCTACAGAGTACATGTGTGTGTCCAGAAGGACAAAAGCCCTAGTTGATCTTTCTGAAAGCAGAACCTGCCATCCTACCAGTGAGAATAAGAAAGAAAACCCCAGCCTTGTACACTGGGTTGTTAATCAGTGGCAGGGTCCAGACCAGAGCACTGGAACTTCTTGTTCATATTGTTAAAGCATGGCAATGGTCCCCTCCACACTTTTGACTTGTCAATTAACACCTCACCCATTCCTGCATACAGTTCAGGAGATACCCTTGGCCTAGGATCATTCCCTGCAACCCTCTGGGCACTTCTTGCCTGGTTTTGAGACTAAGGGAAGATAAAATGATGAGTGCAGCCAGACTGCCAGGTAACCTCAGGATCAGAGAATGCACAATTGTACTCAGCATCTCAAGACACCTTGATGAACATCAAAATTCCCACTGACTTTGTCCTTTAGGTCAGGCAACTGCCTCCCTGTTTCCTCCCTTGGCTATAAGCACTGGCCTGTCCCATCTGTGGTAGCTCAGTGGTCAGTTAACTGACTTAGCAGGTACTCATGGCCCCAACTCTCTAAGGACAGCACTTAATCACATGCTGGATTTTGTCCCTGATGATGTCCTGAGGACATAAAAATGTTCTTGGGTAGCCACACTGAGTGGTGATAATACAACAAATCAGGGCATGAGCTCTGCTGCATTTGGAAACAGCCACTGCAGAGCTGAGTTCTTTCTTTCCACTGAGCATCATGAATGATCAGCAGAAGCTACAGCTGGAAGCAGCAAGCTGTGAGCTAATGGGCCTATCTTTTAGCTGCTTTTTTATCAGTTTCTCTGGGAGCAGATCACAGATCGTCCACACGAGGGCAGCTCAGGCACTGCGGGCACCGAGCAGCTCTCCCTCCTCCTCTGATGGTATCTGAGTACCCCAGATGATGCGGGTACAGAAACAGGCTTAGAGCTGGGGGCTTTCAGTCCAGTGCTTTCTTTGCTCCTGAATTCACTGGCGCTCTATTAGCTCCTTATAGGTGCTTTAAGTACTGCTGTGTAAAAAACCAAACCAACCAGACAACTGAATTTATCACTTACTGTTCACAATAGCTGTAGGCAAAATAGATGCCATTGCAGCTTGTTGAGGGAGCAGCTGTATGGAGTCCAGCAGGCGGGCAGGATACATCCCTTCTGTGAGACTCATCTGACTGGCAGCTTGCAGCCTGGAGTCAAAATCCACAACAAAGGCAATCAGCTCTTCCCCCTCCAAGATGGCCTTGGTCGTGGTGCACCAAAGCTGCCCTCCTGCAGAAACAGAAAGGCACAGAAAGATGGAATTGGCACCATCAGATGACAGAACTTAAAATCTCAGTGCTGGATCTTCACACCTTTTATTCAAATTATCAAAGGTAAAGGATAAAGAATTTTTTCTGTCTTCCCTCTATCTACATTGGCAATGTCCAAGTGTATCAGTTTATTCATAATTTTTATTTATCTATATAGGTACTGTTAACATCTGAGTATCTCAGTTTGAGGAACTCCTCCTACCTATTTGCAGCATGAATATACATTGCCATTGTTCAAAAGGACAGGGTAGAAAATCAAGGTGAAAATCTTTTCTATGGCACTTTTCACCTATCTTTTTTCCTAACTCCAAGTTTGTTTTTTTCTGAATTCCAAGTCACAGCACAGCAAAACCAAACAGCTGCCAGAAAGAAATCAGATTTCCTCTTTGGGGCGTTCTTCCCCTCCCTGATGTTTGCCACTCTCTTTTCTCTCCAAACTCTTCCCTTATGTAATATTCTTGGTAACATGACTGCTTTATCTCTGCTTACACTGCCTGAACTTCCTGAAAAGAAGATATGCCAAAGATCTGTTTCATAAAGGCTTATTCAAATAAAGGTTTGTTTAAAAGGGGGGGGGAGGTGGAAGAACTTTCATCAAACAGTAAGATACACTATAGCTCTGTGCTGCAAATGTCACGTGGAGTGCATTAAAAAGAAAATTAACTATGCGAGTACATCTACTAATGTATTTGAATGCGATAGTGAATGCTCATTTATTTCACATGTTTAGACAGGCAAAGCACTTATATTGTGTTATCTACACTCTCAGGCCTAGATACATATCCAATACAGTTATGCCTGAAATAATGTTGCATACTTTATATGTTATAAAGCTTTTTTTTTTTTTCCCCTCAGGTTTTGTATATATAGAAAAAGCTGTATGTTGTATTCATTAAGCAAGCAAAAACTGTACTCATTTTGATAAGTAATATTGCTGTGTTTATCTTTTGGCATAACTGCCTTTTCAACTGCACTTCATTTTTTTCCCCTCAAAGAGATTATAGTTTTAAAACAACTTGTTGCAAAAATCTGGTAGAGGAGATAACAACAGTGTATGATATGCCACAGCTAAATGGAAGAATTAGGACATTGTTTTAGAGAAATCTTGGACAATTAATTAAACCAGTCTATTAGCTTTCAAAGATGAGCAAACAAAACAGCATCGGTGACAATGTGTTTCAGTGGAAAAAATAAAGCTGAGCTTCCAGACCTCAAAGTGGTATAAAAGTTTCAAAGCAGAAAAGTGTCTCTGTATTCCTCACCTGGTAACACAGCAGTTGGAGGTGGCTCCAAAGTCTACTGCCAGTTTGCTGTGATGGCACCGAAGCACACTAAGGTGTACTGCCCTTCAAAATCATAGCATTAAATGGTGCACATCAGAGTCACTTCCTCTAAGGAATAAGGTGGTGAAATGGGAGGGTAGGGCATTGTCTGCAAAAAACGCAGAATCCAAATGCCCAGGCAGGAATTCAAACATTTGAAGAGCACAGTCTGATTTAGTGCCTGGTAAAAGCCAGAAGGGCTTCCATTATTAACATGCACTTCTATTTATATACAGAAGGTACAAGAATCCACCAGTATGTTAAGAATAAGAGTAAGAATAAGAATAAGAATAAATAAGAATAAGAATAAGAATAAGAANAGAATAAAATAAGAATAAGAGTAAGAATGAGAATAAGAATAAGAATAAGATTAAGACTAAGACTAAGACTAAGAGTAAGAATAATAATAATAATAAGAATAATACTAAGACTAAGAATAAAATAAGAATAAGAATAAAAATAAAAATAAGAATAGGAATAAAAGAATAAAAGAGCTCTTCCTTGACTGCATTATTCACTGGATTTCTTAATAAAATAAAAATGAGTCATTGCAGAAGAGCCAAGTGAGGCTCACTCTGTCCCAGCAAACATCTTGATATGCTGCACCCTTGGGGAAAGCGAGGAGGAAAGTGCAGCTGATTCCTGGGTCTCCAGCTGCAATCAGTCTGGATCAGCTAGAAGGCTGACTCAGTCTCCTGGTGTTGGAGCTCCTCAGACTGTTGACTTGTGTCCAGCAGCAGATGAAACTCGGGCAGCTGAAGTGAGCAGTGACCTCAGATGCCTGCTCCACCCAGCTCCTGGAGGCTGTCACACCTACAGCAGGCACAACTCTGGAAGCACAACAACCTCCAGCTTGGCTTCTCCAAGGCAATCAGAACGATGACTGTGAGTTATTATGCTGTGCAAATATCCTTTCCAGGGATCTGGGCTTCTTTACAGGTGGTGCTTAGGAAAAAACTTCTCACTTCCCACTAAGATTTCTCCACACTAGCACACAGCTGACACAGCCAGTGGAGTTTCTCAGCAGCACAGCTCTTCACAAAGCAAAGGGCAGCGTTAATGACAGTTTCAAGAGGATAATATGGGAGTCTTTACCAAGAGCCAGTGGCAGTGGAGAAGGAGTTAGGAAGATGCTTGAAATATTTGCAGAGACACCAAGATTTCATAGGGAAACATAAAAGCCTATTATTTATGAGCCAATTAGCCTATTATCCACCACCTCTCTGGGCAGCCCACTCCAGTGGTCACCCTCAGATCAAAGAACTTTTCCCTAATATCTAATCTGAATCTCCCCTTTTCTAGATAAAGCCATGAAGCTAGAAAGGGGTAGATCCAGGTCAGATATTAGTCATGGTTATACTGTTTGGCTAGGAAGTAAAACAATGGTAGACTGTTGATTCTGGCTCTTTTCTCACCTGCAATTAGTAGACTGGTTATTTATTTCTACTGAAAATGGTCTTACTGGTTTGACATGGTGGGTAAGAAAAACCTTCATCTTATTCCAGTACAGAAGGGACATTTTTTTAAATACTAGAAGGCTCTGTCATATTGCAAAGCTGTTTTATCTCTAACTCTAGTTCTGACTCTAATTAAGCTTCTGGAGCCTGCAATTTCTTGGTTTGTATCTCTGGTTAAACCAATGAAACTTGTGTTGTATTTGTTACATACATGTCAAGTGGAAGAAAAGTATAAAAATGTCTGTAAACACTAGGTATTTATTTGAACTCTTCTTCTAGTTCACATTTCAAGAAATTAGAAAGGCTAATTTAATCACAGCAAGTTGGGAAAGTGGAAGAATATCTTGTGGTGCAAACTACTGCAAAAAAATTACATTCCAATTGCATTGGCACGAGTTCTTTATCAAATGACATCACAATCTGATACCTTCAGAGTTGCCACCAAACAGAGAGGTTATTTCAAGATTCTCTTCTTTGTCTGCACATTTCACTGCAAACATCATTGCTGCTTGGAAAAAAAACAACTAAACAACAAACCCACGACTCAGCAGCCTTAAAAAAAAACCCACAACAAACCAACTTTCTGTGCAGAGGGAAAAGTAAGGGCCTGATGTCCCTGAAAAGCTGCGGACTTACTGTTCTTTGCAATGTTTATGATCAAGATTCTTGTGCAAACAGATCTGGTTCCTAACAGGAAGCTTATGAATCATAATCATAATTGCTGTCAGAACTGCAGTGGAGTGTACTGCAAGTTTTGATAATAAAGAATAGAGTCACAGTTCAAACTTGATTACGTTTTGGAAATTCACGCCGCTCTTACAAGACTCAGTGGTCTTAAATATCTTCTCCTCCTGCCAAATTTTTCACTTTTTATTATTTATGAAATCAGTGTCTGCACAATGTCACGCGGACCTCTGCTGATAAACTCTAATTAAGATTAAGACAAGCCTTTTGGAAAGGATCCCATCATTAGCAAACACGATAAACACAAAAATACTCCCTACTTGTCAACCAGGAGCAATTCAGTAACCTAACAGTATTATCTGTTGCTAGGCTACAGAGCTGACAAAGCTTCAATTATAGTGTATGGCCATACCTATAGAATACTGTATGAGCAAAATGTATCTCATATAAAAGCATTTAACTTCATCCATGCTATCTGAAATTCATGGCTTCTTTCAATGGCAAAAATCAGGTTAATAATTACATAGCACGCTGGAAAAAAAATCTTAGCGATGTGTCATGTTTGCACAGTTTTTTCTAATTTATCTCTGTGACTGATAGACATTTGCTTGGCAAAAAAATAAGAAAATGCAAGCAATGGGATGCTGTAAACCACAAATGCAACTACATCTGGGCTCATCAAGATATGGAACCACACTTGGTATAAAAATATATATAGTAAATTGAACCAATTAAGCCATATTCAAATGCTGTGAAACTATCTTCTGTGTTCAGAGTAAGGGCTGCTGGGGAGATAGATTGCATGCCAGCATCAAACTTTATTTAAGCAGGACAGACATCTAAAATACAAGAAAAACTTGCTTTTATTATTTTTTTTAAACCAATGCCTTGTTTTTTCCTTCTGCATGTGGGTGTTTTTAACCAAAGCAACCCCTATTATCCTATTTGAATCAGCAATTTGCTCTGCAGATTGAACTGGGGCCATTCTCACTGTCAGAACCCTCCACCACAGCCAGGTAAGACACAGACCAGCACAGTGAGCCTCCTCATGGGGGGCTTCTTTTTTAACCCACTTATCTCTTCTTTTTTTTTCAGACTTTAAGGAGTGATCATTTGCAGTCTGAGGCAAAAAAAAAGATACTCTTCAGGACAGACTCCCCCTTCAACTCCAGGGGTAGGGAAGAGCTTCAAAATGGATGGAGCCCTAAAGCCTCCAGCTTTGTACCACTGCTGCCTGGAGCAGGGACTGCAGTGAGCAGCTAAACCCAACAGTTCACTATTTCACACAAGTTTTTTGTGAACACAGATTTGTGCTCAGTGGATTTGTGTTGCTGTAACAAGATAATTGCCCGTTTCCTGCGCACACATCTTTGGGCAAGAAGGGTCAAAGACTATCAGAATATATTTAAACAACAGCCTGTTACTCTTAGCAACTTCCAGGCACTGTCAGCCAAATGAAACCCTCCTCTGCCAATGAAATATTTCTATACGGAAAAAAAAAAGGGTTTTTTTGCTAATGGCAATAGAGGTTGGAGTTAATTTATGATCTTCTCTCCTTTGTTGCACAGGTTAAGCATTTAAGGAGAATGTGCAGATGACAACGGGATGGGATGCTCACATTTGGACTCCTCCTGCTTTGCAGCGGCGCAGAGCAGGGGATGTGTGACTCCATTTCAGTGTGACTGACTCCAGCCCTGGCCACAGCTCAGCTCTGCCATGAACAAAGTACATCTATCTACATGTAGGCACGTTGTTTAATCAAAAACCAGAATGAATTCCAATCCAATACTGTTGAAATTTCTGACAGTAGAGTGGTACGAGGAACAGAACTTATAAATTATGTGTGCCCCTTCTTTGAAAAATGCTTTGGAGGTTTCTTTGTGCATTGGCAAATACAGTAGGAATATGAGGTATTGTGTGGATCCTCCTGCACAGCACCTGATAAAAGAATAAAGAGCTGTGACATATTCTTAAAACAATAGAGGAATTAAAGAGAAACAATGGGCCAGCTGCTTCATTAATACAATCAAAAGAAAGCCCAGCACAGAAGAGTCCAGATAATTAAGCACTACTCTTTTAGACCTTTTTTCTATAATAAAATTGCTAAAAAATTATTAACTGCTTCGTAGTTGTTAGATAGATCTATGTACTTGTTTATTTAGGTTGATTAATGCCTTTTCAGTATTCTACAACATGCCAACTCATGGTTCATACAAGTTTTTGAATAAAATAATGTAAGAATAAATGATATGGATCTGTGGTATATATAGCAATAAATCAAAAGCATTTTGTGAACAGTCTTTCCAGTTGCTAAATAATTCTTTGCATATTTCACGTGTACACAAAATATGTACTTTGCACAGCTATTTTGCTATTCATGTATTTTAATGCCAAGGTTCCAACCATCTCCCTGTAAAGAATCTCAAAAATCACCCATGCAAATTCAGACTTCTTAAACTCTCACTAAAAAAATAGTTTTAGTGCTACATTAAGATTAATGAGATTATATCCTAGTGTCTTCTATCATTTTTCCTTGTTTACTGATCAAAGGAGATTGCCAAAAGATGCTTGACCTTTAATTTTAACTAAACCACAGCATATTATAAGCCTGCAGTGTACTGACTGAAAAAAAAACGTAAAATCTATTATACTCTAGAAAATTAGACCAATACAGAGGACAAAACACTTCTGTTGCACTTTTAGTATTACAGCATAAAATATGGACCCTGCTGCATTTTTAACTCCGCCAACAAACTGCAAAATGAAAGAACTGCAACAATTTTTTTCAGAACAAAACAAAATACTCAGCTTAAATGCACTAGGCAAACTGAAGAAGGCCCCTTTGAAATCCCTACAGTGTGAGATACAAAATGTCTGACCAGGAGCAGGGAAGAAAAAGACTCCAGAATACAGCTCTTACTTCTGCACCTGAGTCCAGCTGAGCTTTGGGCAGGACTCAGCCGAGTCCTGTGCTGATAGCTGACGGGGTTTATCTGGAGAGATGATTTTCTAGTTAAAGCTGACAGAGAAAAAGAAGAATATGAAAGGAAGTTTCCATCCCTATGGGAGTGACCAAGCTGGCATCTCAGTGTTGGTGCAAGGGGCAGGTCTCTCTCCCTTGCTGCAGTACCACTGCTGCTAACATCAGTCTGTACTGCAGCAGCTCTCCAGCTAATGCTGCCAAAAGCTTGGCAAGCTGAACCCCAAATCAAGCACAGTGTTTCTGAGGAGCAAGGAGCACAACAAACAGATCTGACCTCTTATTTTTTTCCACTGTTGTCTGCCTCCTTTTTGTTAGTTTGAGGATTTCTTTGCGTTTCCTCCAATTAAATGTCTGCGTTAGAACACTCAACAGTTCTATTAGGTAAAGAGGCAAAATAGATTAGTGCTCTGAAAATATTCACAGGAAAATAATGTGGTAATTTTATTTGCCATTTTCCCCCCGATAGAGCTGTCACAGCTTATTTACCACAGGGGGAGACAGTTAAACCCATATCCTTAGAAGTTCTATGCATTTAAGAGGCTTATATATCTCTTCTGGGACCCTCGTTGAAATCCTGGGCTAATCAGAGTGAATTCCTATCTTTCTATTAGATGGCTCTAAAAAGTCTTAGGTGATATCAGTTCCTGGTGGACGACAGTCCACAGCCTAAAACTATTAAATGTTTGGCACAAATGGCAATACTTATGGAATGAAGCTGAAAACTGTAATATCCTCCCACATCACAAGAAGTTAAGTCTGCTGCTCAGAGGTTGAAATTAAAGCCTGCCACAAATGCTAAACCTGTTATATTTCCCTCGTTCAGCATAAACTTAAACAAGGAAGTCGGAGGAGTTTTCACAACTTTAGCAATTTCTTCCCTTTTTTTTTCCCCCCTTTTCTTTCCCAATTCCTGTTTTGAATGGAGTGCTACACCTTTTTTACATGTGAATTGGGTCTCACTTGAGTGTTATTTCAGAATTTACTAATCCTTCAGAAAGGAAATGATAAACAGCTTGGAAAAATACGATAAACCCTTGCTGACAATGCCCACATTGCACTCCCACCACCACCGCAAAGGAGCTGGGACTTATTGTCACAGCAAACTCATCTCCCCTTTCACTTTTTACAGGATCAGTGAATGGGCACTTTCCAAAAAGCTTCCCAGGAGACATTCCCAGGTGACCCCCGCTGCCTCCCCCAGCTTTTGTGGATGCACCAGGTTTCAGAGAGAGAAAATGGACCACTGCAACCAACGACTCTGAAGGAGGGCTTTGGATACACATATTCCTACAATCCCTGCCTCCCTAACAGCACAGCTGTAAGGTGACCTTTTTGTAGCCCTACAAACACAATCATGCCTGTGGATTGTCTTTTCAGAGTTATTTTGTGAGACTGGAGTGTATGAGAAAAGGCAGTGATTAAATGAGACAATAGATAGGCTTTAATGGCACCCCTTTCTTACAGAAAAGCAGAGTACGCCACATCTTATCAATGGATTTGCTGCTGTCTTACACCTGCTGCTGTAAGGCTCTTTTCTTGCTCCTGGGCAAATGTAGAGTGAATGGCAAAGGTACCTGGGAGGGAGGAAGGATTATATAGAGGGAGCTGGATTGATAGGTTGCATTTGTAAAGGAAATAAACACATTAAACTGAAGGACAAATGGGCAAATTATAGAACGGCAAAACCAAAGTAAGAAAGAAATATTGGCTCTGGGACCTGGTTGCTTATTCAATACAGGGGCCACGCTCCAGAAGAAGCTCAAGGCTGCACGTGAAACAAAAGCCACCTTTTATAATGAGGAGAATCTGAAGCCTTTAGCTGTGTGCTCTGTAACCCTGAGAAAACAGCTGCTATTGTTGCCTGTTATCTTGGGCCTTCTGTGACGTTAACGTGCAGCTCCCAGGCTGGAGTTCAGGAGCTGGTCTGCCTCAGCTGCAACAGCCATGGAAGCAAAGGGGCACTTCTTGATGCAAAAAGAAATCTTGCTCCCACTTAAGCCATTAGAACGCTTTATATTGGTTGCAGTGGCAAGAAGACTGTGACAGATCAGTGGCACTCTTACTAAACAAGCTAAGTAAAAGGTATTCAAAGTAGACTTGCATCTTCAGTACGTTCTAAAATGGAAATGTCATTGAAGGTACAAGAAGCACCTAACCCAGTAGCTTTTATTTTAGAAGCATCTCATTTAAAACAAACCAAAACATCCACTGCACCCCCAGATTTCCTCCAGATGTGTTAAACCACAGGTATTCTATTCTGCCTTTTGAAGCAGAAGCTAGAAAGGAAAAGGAGACTGAAAACTCGTGATAATCAAAAGCCTTTCCACCTTCCAAGCAATGCACAAGGTCCAAAGTAAACAAGCACTGGAAACCACTGCCAGTCTACCCTTTAGTCCAGCTAATAATAGAAACAGTTACCAGCAGCAAGCAAATCCCATAATGGTAACAGCAAACTGAGCTACTTCTGCTCACAACTGAAAAGAAAAAGATTATGAAAGAGCAAATAGTTAACACTCTTGCTGTACACACTGAGGTGGATTAGCAATTAAAGAGGATTCTGTACTTGATTTCTTCCAAAACAGGCTTAATAAGAAATTGCAGTTTCCTGAGCATCATACAGGTGCAGAGCAGGGCCATCCTGCCTGCCTGGTCAGCGTGAGAGAAGTGACTCTATACCCAAAGGCAAGCTGTCAAAATTTAGACTGCAGCTGATAAACTGATTACAAAGCTGCTTAAGACTTTGCTTGTAAACAAAAGCATTTATCAACTAATAATTTGCAATAAACTGATGTAACTCCCAGCTGAGCCCCAAACTGTAATTGTCTTTACCATCTGCCTATTAAACTACCATTCTTCATCACCAAGCAGGAGCAGAAGGGAAAGAATCTCCAACAACTACAGAACTTGCATGCTTATAAATAATCTGTGAGCATTTCACACATTCATTATGACTGCCAGGTTTTGTGTACTTCGTTTTCTCTTTCTGAGAGGCAAAGAGGTGCTGTACAGTGGCAGAAAATAAATTAATAAATACTGCCTAGTGAAAGAAAAAATGATGCAAGTTCATCATACTCTGCAGTTCCTTAATTTTTTCCTCTTTTTGCTGCTCCATAGGAATATCATGATGGAAGCCCCCTCAAGCACAACTTTGCAGATTAAATTCTCAATTTCTTTTCAACTTGTCAGTTTTCATTACCTTTCTTTCCTATGCATTCACTTCTTACAGCTGCTTCAATGGGAAGCCAGTTAAAGTCTGCTGGCTCCCCAGGGGGGACTCTGCCAGGCTCTGAGGGATTCTGCAAACTCCACAAACCTCTACAGGGTCACCATTAAAAGCATTTTGCCTATCTCATTGAGAGGCTTTCTGAAAATTAAGTGAAGATACAGGCTTTTATTTTCTAGCTATTGACAGCCTTAGTCCAGAGTGGTAGAGTTTAGACAGAGTTCAAAATTAACCATCTCTAAAGCTGATACACCCCAAAGGAAGAATCACTTTGTTAAACACCTAAAAATACTCAAATACGAGGGGAAGAAAACAGGAGAGAACTGATACTATGCAAAGAATGGCAACCCCTCAAGATTCATCTGCATGAAAAATGGAATTTACTAGAGGACTGCACGGTAACTTGGTGCAATGCAATTTGCACTCTTGGCCACCCACCGTGGCTAAAAGCCAGGCTGTGACCAGACACCTGCAATTAGTTTATCTTTCTTCAGAAATATCAAATGCACAGATGCTTTAAAGGCAACTTGATTTCTCCTTGACTTCCCAGATTCTGGCAAAAATGATCTATGTAGTTAAGTGAGGGTTTTCACATGCACAGAAAACATTTTAGGTCACCACTGGGAGGAAAATGGGGATGTTAATTGGTTGTTGATCTGCTAATTGTGTTGAAATGCAAGAAGTGAAAGGATCACCCAAGCCCACAGAAGCAGTCTCCTTACTTTTAGCAATATCTTCCTCTACCTCACAGTGCCTTTGTCCAACCCTGTTCCCAAGAACTGAAAAAAGAAATCAAGTCTGAAGCCAGTTAGGGCTTAATTGCTTAAGATGCATTCTCCTGAGGAGAGTTATGCTTGTAAACTAAAGGAATTTTCCATCTAGATATTCATGAATCCGCTGGATGCAATGGGTCTGTACACCACAGTTTGTATCCACAGCCCAGGGATGGGATCCACATGGGAACAGAGGAAAAGGTGAACAGTGTGCATGGCTATGGACAGCACGGGTGGTTGCTCATTTTTAAATTTTATAAAGAACAATTTTGGTTAAACACTGAGACATGGTGCTAAAAAGGACCTTTCAAACCTCAGAGTTAAAACGCATCGTATGGATTATTTAAGAAGTACAAACTAAATAATTTGGGAGGGTGAGATCCTTGGGATCACAGTGCTGAGGTAGGGTATAAAGTGGGAAGAGTCACTCTTCTGAAGCCTTGTGTCAGCAGTTATTTTGGTTTTAAAAGGACATAAAAAAGAAAAGTGAGAAAATATCAGCAGAGACTAAGCTGGAATTTGTGATTTCTTGTGGTTGTCACACAAAAGGCAATGTTAAAAGAATTTGCTGCTGAAATAAACGTTCCTTGTAATATCCAGAACCTTGTTCTGTATTTGTCAGGTTGCTCAGTTGTTACAAACGCTTCTGAAGCAGACAGATAAAGTCGGTGTGTGAGAATTGGGCGGCTTTAATACCGCAAAAATACCCTCCAGCCGCAGCACCCCGCGGCCCCCCTTTGCAGGGGGCTCTTGGCATCGGGGCTCCCGGCGGCAGAGCCCGCTGTATGCCCCTCACAGCCGCGGGCAGAGACCGAAACTGCGCCCGGGACACGGCCCCGCAGCTGGGACAGAGCTGGGGCAAGGATGGGGACAGAGCTGGGCACAGAGTTGGGGACAGGGCTGGGGACAGGGCTGGGGACAGAGCCGCCTCAGCGCCTTCTCGAGCCTTCCCGCCCCGCCCCCGGCTCCTGCCGCCCCCCGCCGCCGCCAGCAGATGGCGCTGCCGCCCCGCAGCCGCCCCGTAGCCGCCGCGGCCGCCTCTCGTTGAGGGGGGGGGTGCGGGAAGGGGAGGGGGCCGCCGGCGCCATTATTTATTTAATTTTACACAACGCTGCACATCGCGCCGCCGCGCCTGATAAAGCCGGGAGGTGTCGGGAAGTTTGATTAAACCCTTTCCACGCGAGCCCCTCTCTCGCGCCTGTACCGCTCCCCCTGACGGCCGCCCCGCACTTCTCCTGTCGCGACAGAGAGCGAGGGGCTGCGAGGGTGGCACTGGCCCGGGCAGGCAGGGCTAATGCCGCTGGGGACGGCACACCCGCGGCTCGTTTCTTCCGCTCCCAACGCCCAAAACCCTCCAGAACCCCGCGACCGCGCTGTCCATGGTGTGCCCGGCCGAGCGCTTTTGCTGCCAAGAGCTGCTGGGTGCTGAAGCGTCAGGAAAGGGGACTATTGAGCAGACCTGGCTGTGCCACGCTGGTGCTCGTCTGTGTCAGCACGGTGGGGACCTGAGCGTAGCCCCCTCCCCTGGGCTGTCCTCCCGAACCCACAGGCAAAGCGCTCCGGGAACCAGGCGGGAAGGTGATGCACGGTGACCTTTCTCCACCCCTGCCAGCAGAAGGTGTTCATCGAACCACCTTTGCCTACCGATAGCCAAGCACATGCTGACTGCTGCCTAAATCATTCCCCTGCAAAGCTGAACAGGGCAAACCCGCAGCTAGGACTGGGAATTACCCACCACCAAACCACTTCAGCCTTCTTTCCATTGCCGAGCAAAGCCGGCGGTCCAGGGCACGCGATGTCCGCCGAAACACGTGGGGCTGGTGATGTTAAAAGTTTGTGGAAACCCTTGAACACTTATCTCTGTCTTGTGAGAGTAACGAAGAAATTTGATGTCAGGCACGCAGTGATCCCAGCAGAACTATCTGGCTTTTGGAGGCGCAGGGATTACGCGCTGAGGTGAAATTCTGCCGGAGCCACGGCGCTGCCCTGAACCCCCGTGTCCCCCTGGCCTCTCCTGAGAACTGCACAAAACCTTCAGAGGAATGGTGGGAGGATACTTTGAGGAAAGGGGTCACAGAGATTAAAGAAAAGTTCTAGCAAATGTTTGGGATGCTCCTGAGAAGATTTTTACAAAGCAGAGCAGAACTGGCAATTACCTATCGAGCCTCCCGCTCTGCTTGGACATCTGCCCTGCTGTTAAGGCTGCTCTCATCTTCTCAACCCCTCTGCCCCCAGGGGACCCAGCTCTGCACTTCACTGACCAGTCCTGTTGGGACACTAAATGATATCTACTGCCTCTCTTCCTTTTTAACCAGGACAAAGTATCATGAACAACTTGGAATCTCTCAGGGGGATGGAAACGGGATGCAATCTGGCACCATGGAAAAACACAGTTCATCATTGCCTGACCTATGTATAACTCAGACTAAAACACACTCTCTTGAATGCTAGCCAGTTCACAAGCAGTGAACCTCACAGCAGCCACAACCTGCTGGAGATGCTTCACTGTCTCCTTTTTGTTCTGCTAAAAGTTAGCACTCACACGGACAGCCATCTGCATCTACAACTCAGAATCACTCAAATGCTGTTAGTCTTTCCCTAAACAAGTGCCTTCTTGGTCCTAAGATGATTCTCTACTACTCTATCTCAAAATACGTGTCCTCATACTTCTTTATGATGACACTGGAAAAAAAAAAATCAATGCTCTCTATGCCCTGGAAGTGGAAATGGGATTTAGTGTCTATCTTCATACAAGAAAATATTGCCCATGTGTAGAAGAGCCAGTTTAGACCCATTTCCCCAGTCCTGGGAGATACTGCTCAACGAAAATGCCTGTCAGTATAGCTTCTTACTCTGCTGAAGTCTTTTTAGCTAGGGGGTTCTCATTTGGTGTCTCCCTGATTAATTCTCTTTTCTCATTTTCTTTCCTCTCTGCTTTCAGCCCTGTGCTCCACTTCACATTCTCCGTTTTCATTAAATACAAACTGATAAAATACTAACTGATTATTGTTAATCTATATGCCAGTCAGGTAACACACACACTGTAGCATATGTATACACGTGCAAATAGCTGACTTACTGGCCATTACAAGGGTTCTCCTCATCCTTCCCTGGGATCAGTCTGCTGGGATGACACCCAGCTGAGGAGATAGGTGTTTTTAAAGCTGAAGAGTCTGTTGCACCAAAGAAACCCTGGTCTGGACACGTTAGTTAGTGGCACTACCAGAGATGTGGGAACTGTGCAGGAGGTGCTGTGCCTTGCATCCTTCACCTATCAATTCAGAGAAGTTCCACACAAGTCTGAATTAACATTTTATCTCATTGCTCATTTACCTATGCATGGTATTATTAGCTGAATTAACTGTGCAGACAGCTGAGGAGTGAATGATGCTAGAGAAATGGAAATAGCAAGCTGTACTTGTAACTTTTCCTTTTTTTTTATAAAAAAAGCATTATTTGACTGGTTTTGACAGGTCATTCAAGACTATTCAGCTTCTTGACCTACAGCCCCCAATGCATAATTGCCTGCTTTTTAAATGTTAGCTCAGATATCTAATCTCCATCTAATAGATACACAGTTCTCTGGGACTGGAAGTAAGCCAAGACAGTACGAATCTGAAGAAAAGAGTTGGCAACACCAGAAAAAAAGTTCTAGCAGGAACAACCTTTTGAGGCATGCATAGCCAATGCAGAAGAAAAATAACCTATAAAATGGACAAACAACCACAATTTTGGGCAAGCAAACACAGCATTTTGAGGGGGGAACAAAAGAGACTAGAGAGTATGAAGGATTTCACCTGTAAGAATGAGAGGCTGAAATATACTATGTGATAAAAGCAGGACTTAAAAGGGCATCTTTTAAATGAGCTAAATGATCTTCTCAGTAGACTTCTGCAGATGCCAGAAAGGTTTGAGGAGCATTTCAGGCAGCAGTCAGAGAGCAGAAATGAAGCCAGCTACTCCTGATCCTTCACTGACTCCTGATGTGCTCTCATTTTCTCTCTGGGGGAATTTCAGGTGGGTCTGCTGGTGGGCATGGGTGAACCTGCAGAGCAGCTCTGCCCCTTCTGCTGTGGGCAAGGGCAAAACTGGCTCTCAAAGCACATTTGTAAAAATTAATGCAAGGGGTACGAAAGTTACCACCTGAAGAAAATGCCAAGTTGCTTTCTGATTCTTTCATTATTAATTATTATTAATAATAATAATTAATTATCACTGGTTTAGATATTCAAGACACATCTGGATGGATTCCTGCCCCAAGAAAAGGTCACATTTCAAAAACCTTTGTTTCTAACAATTATAATTTGCTTCATCTGCAAGTGGCTTTCAACTATTCACGTGGATCAAACCACTCTGTGTCAGCCTCACGTGCAGACTTTGGCTTTGTCTCTCTGACAGGAGATGAAGGAAGGAGACAAATGACAGGAATGACCCAGGTAATGGCAATAAAAATGGATGAACAGCAATGTGTGGGGTAGATTACATACTGCTGGTGGGTCCAGATCCCATTAATTCCTTTGTGAGGGCATGTAGAGTCTTTAGCTACTGCACTTTCCCACTCTGAATGGAAGCATCTGAGGAAGAGGAGGCCTGGAAGAGGCCAGGGGTAGCAGATAATTGCTGAAGGCCAGCTGGAAGATAGAGGAGTTTGCTGAGGGATTTGAAGGAGGAGCTGCCAATACTATCATCCACAGAAATTGTCTACTTTTTCCCCAATGTAAATCATTATATTTCTTGCCCCAATTTTTTATCAAAATCGCTTCCAACTTATTTCAGTCTGTCACAATAATATTTTCATATGAGGAGTGTTGTAACCTAATTCCTTCATTTGAATAATACATTCATTTTTAATTACTGCAACTTGATCTCAGATTATTCAAATAACTGTTTCATTTTTTATGCTTACCCTGACCCCAGTGTATTTATAGGCTTTTATCCTTACCTGATACCAGTGTAATGTAATTATAGATTGTATTTTAATCATCTGCTATATCCTAGTGAGTTTGTTTAAATCACTCCAATCCAGAGTCTTTTATTTCTATGCCTTTTAAAATTCTACAATGGCATTCTCATTGCATAAAAGCAATATTTTTGTAGTTTACTACAATGAATGAACATTTTGCATGCATTGCTGGCCATGTTTCTAATTTAAATTTTAAAAAGTCACTATAGAGAACTCTATGTAACATGAAATCCTGGCTTGTAAACAGGCATGGGACATCACTTTAAATCTTTGTTCCTAGCTCCTATTTGCTCTCTAACACGACTTTACAAGAAGCACAGCAGCAAAATAAATCTAATTCATTTTTTATCCTACCAAAAATAAAAGTATACCTGGTACTAAGAACTGACAAAATAATTCTCTTTTCTGCTCACAGGCACCAAATATCTGCAAGTGATTTTACCTGTATTAGGAAGAATTCCCCGCTGTATGCAGAAGATAAACCAGCCTGGGTGATCCACACGATCATTAGTCATGGCCACGTTGTGATTGACAGGGTTACCAATCCTCTTTAAGAAGGTTTTAACTCTTGGAAGGGTTGCATATTTTCAAATGGTTAAATTTTGCTTAATGAGGATTTTAAAAGCACTAAATGTTGTGTTTTGTCCACTCCTGGTGCTGATTCAGGAGTTCCCCCTTGCACTGCTGCTGGGTCCAGACGTGGCACAGAGGCAGAAATCAGAGCTTGGTTGAGCTCCTCACGTTTGCACCTCTGAGAAACCACCTGCATCTTTCTGCCCATCAAATTGATCAGCACTAATTGCCATTGCCCTAGTCAAATCTGCCCTCTTTGAGCAGGCTTTGGTTTTTGTGTTGCCATGTAGCAGCCAATGGGCACACATCTCTGCATGTCCCCACACTGTGCTCCCAGCTGCAGCAGATGTGTTCTACAGAATGATGTCATGCCCAAAGAGAATTCCAGATTCAGCCTCCAGCCCAGCAGTGTGGTGCACTCAGTGATTCTGTTCCCAAAGCTGAGCCTGTGTCTGCAGTAGACAGCATAGGTGAAAAAATATCAATGGATCAAAAAAATAAAATAAAATAAAATCCAAGTTCTGAATAAATCTGCTGGTTTATGGCCACTTACTGCTGTGTCCTACCAGGGAAAGGGGACTGTGTCTGCTGCTGAAATTCACATCACTTGCATTCTCCCCAAACCTCCTGTCTCCAATGTTAAGGTAATTTTTCATTTCTCAATCTTCTGTTCTTATTTTCCATGTGCATCCATCCCCTGTTTCCTCTCTGCAATGTCACTGTCAAATCTGATTCATCCTGGATCCAAGGAAATAAAGGTTCAAAAGGCCCAGAAACATGATCCAGGCTGATGTCTGTTGAGAGGCCAGGTGAAAAATGGAATTAGCTGCTTAAAAGTATAAATAAAGTGTCCTTTTTTACTCCTATGTCCTTCCACACATGATCTTTTCTGATAAGACTTCAGAATGGCCCAATATGTAACCAGTGACAAAGGAATTCTGACTACTACCTTGAATCTCATAAACAGAAATACTGTCCCATAATATACATTAAAAAAAAGAAAAGAAAAAAAAAAAGTAAATAAGAACAGGGACGATGGGTTTATTGAATATAAACACTGATTAAAATGAATTATTCTGCTTTTCCCAGATACAGCCAAAGAAGCATTCTTCCCTCTGGGATTTCTACCACCATTTGGTCTAATATTCATTTTGCCTATAATAATACAAGCTTCATTAAAGGAGTAAAACAGCAATTGTCTCCTTGAGATCAAAGGACAATCTGTTAAATAAAAGCAGTTGGATCTCTAGAATGAAATAGCAGGAAAAGTTTCAACTGAATTTTATGGTGAATCCAAATGTAAATTGTAATTTCCCAAGGAAAATGCAAAGCACAAAATTAACTTTGTAAAGACATAGGATATGTTGATCTTAAAAAAGTGCAAAGATATTTAATACTTATCTATATCAGTGGCATTTCTAACTATAACACTTCCAACAGATGAAAAATGATGCCAGACTAAGTCTATTGGTCTTGCAGAATTACCATTAAACAAGAAACATTGCTTATCAGATAAATTATCTGATCGACCCAGCTTCTATTAAACTGATCTTGTATTTGAAAATTAAATAGAGAGCAAAAAAATCCATCTCATCAACAATCATTCTGCAAATCTCGTGGCAGAACTGCACCTTCTTAAAGCAACACCTAATATTATTCCTAGAACTGTTTCAGATTTGGTACTGAGGAATGAAATAACATCTCTCTTGCCTAGGTTCAGCATTGGTTTGTNAAAATAAAATAAAATAAAATAAGGGTCTTGGTTAATCC
The DNA here is from genome assembly GCA_013401355.1 of Ceyx cyanopectus. NCBI lineage: Eukaryota > Metazoa > Chordata > Aves > Coraciiformes > Alcedinidae > Ceyx > Ceyx cyanopectus. The sequence goes on along the minus strand of VYZU01039667.1, from coordinate 116,966 downwards.
AGGAGAGCATCAGTGATGCAAATTCTTCCCTGGAAAGAGCCCTTCAAACCCACTGGTGTGTTCCAGCATCACCCTCAGCTTCCTCAGAGAGAACTGGTGGTAACCCAGCAATGGGAACCATGACTCATGCAGGTTTTATCTCCCCCTGAGAAAGGCACAGGCTAGAGCAGGAAAAGTTCAGTTTCAATCTCCCATTTTAAAAGTCAACCCTATTTCNTCCATTTAACCACTGAGCCTTGTGGAGTTTAGCACTAAAGAAAAGGCTTCAGAGAAACAGACAGGATAAAAACCCAGGCTTTAAAAAAATGGAAAAGGNCAAGCCTCTTACTCAGCTGTGTCCCCATCACTAATCAAGAAAAAAGAAATTAATACAAATTATACTGAAGAAGAAAAAAGAAATAAATCCCCCCTGCTTGTATATTAATTCTAAAGACTTTTGAAAGGCTTGTGTTTATAATAATTAGGGAAAAAAAAGATTTCGTAACCAGTTTTGCTTAATATTTTGCACACAATTTGCACACACATCTTAAATATGTTCAGCAGATCATGGGGCTGGACTATTAGACTAAAAAGGACACTAGTGGGTGGGTTACCTGGTGCCTTTTTCCACCTGCCAGTGAGTACAAAGTTAGGGGAACAATCTGCTGACCCCAATCAGCACACTAGATAGTCTCCAAAAGTGCTCATTTCTAGCTCAGTGCATCCACCAAGCATTGTGAAGTGCATTGATGACTTCAAATAGGAAAGGTTAAATCACTACTACTATTATCTCATCAAAAAATCCAGATTTTTTTATCTCCACTAGACAAGTCAAATAAATGTCTGGTTTTGCTATCCCACTGTAAACCCAATGGATATAATGGATGGACACCCATAGGCAACATTACATGTTTGATTTCAAGTGGAAAATAGAGAAGAAACTCCCACTTTACAAACTGCAAAATCCACCTAGTTGAAGCCTCTGACACCCTTCTGTATTTAAAATGCAAAACACAAGTACAAAAAATATGAAATCAATGCCTCAGCAGTACTTTGGTAAATATGTCATGAAAAAAAAATATTAAAATCTTATTCACCATCAACTGAAAAATAAATATAACACTACTAAATACCAGTAAATATTTAACAGAAATTCTAGTTTAACAAGATTTCACATTCTAGGATTTTCTTTATGCATCACAATGATTTCTTTCAGAGGGAAAACTGGATGCCTTTTTTGACACTTGTGATTCATATTTGCTTCTGACACAAATAAAAGTGGGGACATCGATAATACCACTTTTAACAACATAAATAATTGTGGTGTAAACCAGCTAAAATATTTCTGCTGTCGTCAAAGTGGCTTTTATTTGAAAATGAGTTGTTTCTTATGACAAATGTGCCAGCTCTGCACTGCAATAAAAACCAGGTACTGCACAAGGACCCTGGTGACAACAGAAGGCTCTGTTAGGGGATGGGCAATTCAATAAAATTCTTTACAAACTTTTGCCCATTGCTCTCACCTTCTACTGCCTCAGCTCTCCTTTCAGCTGTTTTTTCCCCCGTCTGTGGTGCAGTGGGACTGCTGCTGGCCAGCTACAGTGGCATTTGCAAAAGAACAACTATTTGCTGGGAAATACAGCAGAAACACAAAATTAGACTGCTAGATAGCCAGTAGAAGTGAACAATTTTGCTTCATGACTGCTTCTTGCTGGAATGGAGTGGTCTTTATTCCAAGACCTTAAATTACATCGTCTTCATCTCAGTATTTTGCAGTTAACACAGCTCCTGACTGGAGTGAAACAGCATTTGTTCTGACCCGTACCAGTGGGTTCAGCTGATCAGGACAGAATGCCACTCAAACCTTCTTGGATAGGAATATCATCCCTAATAATCAAACTTGATACACATACTGGTTCTTTGGCATGTCTATCATCATGGCCATCTGTTAGGGTGGAATTGTGCCTGCTCAAAAGGAGATATGCCAGTTTTAACATGATATAGGTGCCATCGAAATGCAAGTGATGAAGGAAAAGCTCTAGAATATGGCAGTGATCAGTCTTCTGCAGAAAGATCCTCTGGGTAGCAAGCTGACTGTTAGGAATATATTGATATCTATCATAATTAGAACCTTTGGCTTATGGATCTCTGTCCACCCTGTCGGGGTGCCTGTCCTGACACTACAGCATCAGTGCCTGGTGCTTTGCTCCTGCTGAAGGAAACGTATTTTCCTCATTTACCATCAAAGCCTGATCACGTTAAGTAGCCTAATTTGAAGGTCACATAACAGTAAGAAAAAAAAAAGAAGACTTTACACCCTTAAAAGTGATACTGGTATTTTTGAAAATAAGTACTCTAAAGAATGAAGCACAAACCTACTTATTATCCTTAATTACAATTGTCCTTAAGAGGTCACCTTTACTAGTTCTGGTAGCAAACAAGACTCAGAAGCACTCCTGCTGTCTGATATTGTTTAGAGAAGAGTGACTTCTCTTACAGTCTCCGTGCTGCTGCATTATCTTTACAAACAGAACAAAATCCCCTGCTGGGTGGAACAGAGGATGGTCCATCTAGTTCATCTGGTCCACCTAGTTCCAACTCTGTCTCAGAGGTAACAGGCAATGGTATTTAGTAGGAACATCAGAATTTGACCTCCTTCTGCAGTTCATTACCTGTGTCCTATTTCTCCCTCAGCTTTCTCTTGACCAAATGGAGAAGCCCCAGCTTTGTTGTCTATTGTCACAAGATAGCTGCTCCCTTGAACACTTCACTTGCCCTTCTTCAGCTGTGATCAGAGCTTCGTGCAGCACTCGAGATCTGGGTGCACTGAGCTTTCTCATATGGCAACCTAACAGCCTCTGTCTTGCTCTAAAAACTCTACAGGCTTTTGTCATCTGTGGCAAAAGATCTTTAGATGTGTTTAAATGAGAAATCTAGTCTCATACAGTTGAGTGGTTGCCTCTGGGGCTCAGATAAAGCTGTGTATTGTCAGTGAAATAGAGCTGTTTGGTACTTCTGACTTTCACAGTATACAGAGGGACACAGCATGTTATACCTGGGATAATGCAGCTATGCATTAAGCCATAGGAGCATACTAATGGTGAAAGGCTACACAAAATGTGCATAATGTAGAATATTAGATGGCTATGATCTATACAGCTTCAGGCATATGAAGAACTTTCCAGTTACCATACACCCTGTGCACCTTTTCTGCTCTTGAGAAGCTACTTGATTTTCTAGGTAACCACAAAAGACTGGAGAACGAAGACTTAAAACTGTTTTGCTCACCAAAGGAGAAATTCTGCACCCAATTTCCATTTGAACAACCTGCTGGCCTACTAGCAGAGTTTCTGAGTTGATCAAAATCCATCTCCAAGAACACTTCTGACTGTAAAGTGAAAAGACCCCTTCTACAGGTCTGAACCTGCAGCCAACAGAGTTGTGAGAAACCTCTGGTCCTGATTTGTTTCTTAAACTGGTGCCAGCTCCTGCTGACCCATCTGCTCACTGCTTCCCAGCTCCCTGAGTCACTGGACAGCCTGTCTCCTTGCAACAGGTGACCCCCTTCCAGCCAGCGCAGCAGCTGGGGCACGCGCGTGTGCATCCATGGCACACCGCACGTGCCAGACTCTCAACAGCACAGATGACTGTTCTTCTCCCAGCTTGGCTTCCCAAGATCACACCACCCGTGCCAGTGCACAGAGGAGAAGACCTGCTGTCTCTTGAATTTTGCTTGGCTACAACTCTGTGGAAGGGAGGAACATATTACCAGCAAAATTACGTTGTCTTCTAAGCATTATGCCACCCTTGGTAAGAGATTTGTATTTCAAGGTTAATGGCTTATTTTCTTTTTCCAGGGCTCTCTGAATCTCAACACTTCTGTCTCCACTACAGGCTTGACCATCTTCTTTGTGGAATGTGATGGCAATTCTCTGTCAGACAGAATAAGTGATAAATGATAACTAAATTTTAGATAACTGATTTTTAGTGATAATTAAAACCAGACTCAGTGTATTCACTAAACCCACCATGAGCCTGGGTGTGCATATCAGACCTTCAGTCTTTCACCAGTGCTCTGGACTGGCAAGAACAGCAAATTTCTGGCATACTCCCTAAAACTTGTTTCATAGAAACAATCAATCAATGAATAAAAACTGTATGATGCATTTTCACTATCTGTCATCGGTGGCAAATATTACAAATGCTGAACATAGCTATTCAATCTTCCTTGTCATACCTGTAAAAATCAAACTGTCCATACCATGTCTAGTGTAGGAAAAATAGGATGAAGAAAAAGATGAGCTCCTTTTCTGGCCAAATGGCTCTATTTGAGGCCCCAAATTTGCAAGGAAAGATGGTATTTATTGGTGCATGAACCTGCTTTTGCAAAGAACCAATTCCCTCTGAGAAAAAAAAACAAAAAAACAGATACTGTCTGTGGGCATGGGAAAAGCAACAAATTCATGTTGCCAAAAAGCAGATCAAAGAATGGGAAAATGCACTATTTTCCTAACAGACACACATACCAACAACCCACAGAGCTGCTTTTGTCGAACTGATCTATCATTATCCAAGGAATTATTGATGGAAACTTTAGCTATGCTCTATGTAACCATTACAAAGACTGATAGTTGCACAGCTGCAGGAAGAAAAATGACTTCAAAAGGTCTTCTCTCACCTAGGTGTGAACATCATGACATCAAGTGAAAATGACTTGTCCACTGGAACTAACTCACCATAGAAATGTGTATGATAGATGGCTGGGTAGATTGTCAGAGGCCTGAAGGAAAGGCACTGCTGTTCATAATGGTGATTTTCTGTGTTCACTGTGTCCAAAGTAACTTCAGATTGCACTTGAAAAATCAAGTTACATCAGCATTAGGAGATATTTACCTTTACGTGTGAAAAAAGATATCAAGCTGAGCAGTAGCAGGAAAAGAAATGCAAGAGGGATTTTTTTTTCAGCTATTCTGTAGCTTGGCTTGCTGAATGCCACATCACAGGCTGGAAAAGGAAGACCCTTCACTCCCAGAACTGAAAAAATCCAGCCGAATAGGGCCTATCTGCTCTTTTATGAAAAAAAAAAAAGAAAAAAAAAGAGTCCATTCCTTTTGTCCCCAAACTAGAAAACAGTAAAGTGCACAAGATCTGACCAGCACCTCACATTTTCAGTTATAAACAAAACTTTCACAACCTTTAGCTTTTCTGGGATGGGAGCCCTGCTTTTCTTAGAGTTGACATCAGAGTGAAGTTGGAAAGTGTAATTCAAGAGTCATTCGTTTTGAATAATTTGAAAATTCTATAGATATGCGTTTATATTTGTATTATTGATATTTATATTGCGTGTGTATTTTCCATTTATACACACATATGTATACACACATGCATATATAGTTTATCAGACTCAGGAAAGACAGAAAAGGAAATACGTAATAAGGAAAAAGGAAATAAGTAAATTTAACTTTTAACATAAAGGGTATAACCCTAAGCTACCAATCATTCTACTCTGAATTATATCAGCATAAAATAGAACACAATAAGCTGCCAAGTGCATCAACTATGGATTTTAGATTGGAATTTGGAGAAGGAGAGAGAAGACATCGCTCCCACAATTTTAATTAATAAAAAGAATGAATAGATGAGAAACTCAGTCTCCCAACAACAATGGCCATTCAGTGCTTATTTACATGGCAATGGTGGCTCTCCATGCAAACAGGTAATATTTTCGTTCTCTTGTTGCAGACCTGCCACACAATCTGAGCATCAGATGGATTCATTTCTAGGCTGCAAATGCAATCTTGTTTCATAGACTTGGCACTTCCTTCAAATCTGATGTTGCTGGCTTTGTTTAAAAATCAATGGCACGGGTTGCAATGTAAGGAAATACCCATAGCTAGAGCCTGGTCTTCATAGCAGCTCCCATTGTTTTGCATGGGAAATGCATTGACTACAGCATTACGAGAGGCAATGTGCTGTATGCTGAAAAATTCTGTCACTTTCTATTAGCTGTAAATTATCGACTAGTATAAACCCTAATTTCATTTGTCACATTCTGTTGCATTGCTGCTCTTCCTTGTTCCCATTCTGTCATTCTGGCAGGCCCACTCTGCCCCAGGTATCACGGCATCGCCATCTGCACCCGACATCTGTCTCTCTATTGATCACACGGGTTTAGCACTTGATCAAACAGAGCACGACAGAATACATCTCTTTTTGCAGTACTGCCAATGCCAACTGCTGCATGAAATCTATTACAAAAAAGCATTCTTTTACCTAGTTTCTGAAACTGAAAATAGGCTTCTCTGCTTTTAAAAGATCCCGACGTTGGTTTTGTCTTTAACTTTCTAACGTTTATTGCAAAGGAAAAAGGAAAAAAATAAAAATAGGCTGCCAAAAATGAGAAAGGAAGCATTTTTATCCCCAAGTATGCAAACTAAGAGATTAAGGTTCCCCAAACGGAGATTATTTATTGAAAGAAATTATTCCATTAATTCACGGTTTGTTAGTAAATATGCATTTTCCACTTTCTGGGAAATAATGCTACAAAACAGGCTACACCAGAAGGTGCTAAACAAGCACCTCAGAGATTCAAACGTGGTGTCTGGAGAGCCTGAGCTCTCTCCAGTTTAGATGGCTGACTCTAGCAAGCAACCTGGGGACCTGAGAAAGGTACATAACAACTCACTGCCCAAGCAGGGAGGAAAAAAACCCAGTGCATCTGAGGACTGAGCTGGCATGCTGGTCTGGAAGACTGGCAACACACAGTTCTTGGCTCTGGAGTATGTCTGAAATCACATCTCCTTCTGTAAATGGAATACCCCTAACACGGTCTGGGCATCAGGTGCCTCCATTCTTATGTGAGCAGGAGCAAGCTATTCTATAGGAAGTCTTGATGCTTTATAACACAAAAAGATGGTGTGAGCCACATTTTGAACAGCTATTCTCTTGGAGTGATATAAGAACATAGGAGAATCCAAAATAGTCACCTCTTAGATTTTAAACCAGCTATGGCACTTGGAGAAGCTGATGAACCACAAACAGAATCCTCCAGTGGCACGCTCACAGTGTTCTTCCATAAAACAGTCTGTGACCAATTCTGGCACGGAAGGAAAATAAGATGACTTTGAACTTGATCAAATTAAGCTTTTTCATTAGTAAAATCACCAGCACTGGCATAGGTGACATTATGGATTGCCTGTCTTGGGGAAAGCTCTGGCAGATACTGTGCAGTTAACAAGCTGCAATCAAACTCTGCGTCCTTGCAGCAGAATTAGAAAGGATGTGTCAGGAAAATGTTGATATTCCAAACCTCTGTCTGCTTTCCAAGGCCTTAGACACACCTACAGCAAACAAGGTGTATCAACAGAAATTCTCAACTATTTTACCTATGTCATTCCCATTGGTTTGATGGGATATTCTTGAGAGGGTTGTACTAGCCCTATGAAATGAGGTGTATAAGGCTAAGAAATTAAATTATGGGTAGAAGGAATCACAAGGACAATGTATCTGCTCCTCAGATGCAGCATCACGAATTAAAAACACCTAAGTATTTTCTGATTACATCTTCATGCTTTCCACAGGTGGAGACCATGCTCCTATCCTTTGTCATGTATTATCAACTCACGTGTTAAACAAAAAAAAGCATGCACTTGCTGAAAACAATGCTGGCTTTCTATATACAAACTACTCACTAACCCAACAGCCCCACGCTGAAAAGGCAGAATAAATTCCCTGGAAAGGTAGCATAAAGAGGGGTAACAAAGTATGGTGAAAATAAATTGTTGTTACGAGTAATCAGATGAACACACACACCCCACCCCAAATGCTGAACATTAAAAGACTATTTTCCTTGTTTCAACTGACAGTATTAGTTACAACACAGGAATTAGACCAGGATCTAGCAATGTATTATTCATTAGATTTTTTTGTAGCCAAATACATTAGAGTATATAGTTATACCAACAAATTAATATTTTAGAGCTAATTGAAATTGTTCTTCCTATAAAGATTAAGCTTCTTCCCACCCTACACACTTCAGTCATTAAAATAACACTTTTAATGCCTTGTCTAAATGATGTCTCACATTAATGCAAAGCTATATTAAAGCACTCAAATGACCAGTTCTTTTGTAATGCATTCTATACGATCAGACACTGGGTCAAATCTGGGCAGTGTGTATGAAGTGGTATCAAGTGGAAGCTAATTAAAATATATTCTCTATAGAACTTTACAGAAAAAAGAGAACAGTAATCATCAGAAGGTAGAGCCTGAAATTGGCATTTCTGAAAGGCTTGCAATGTGATTTATTCTATTTGCATGAGGATACTTTTTGGAATAAAGGCTTAAGAAGATGGCAGGAGTGCTTCAATTATGAAGTACCTTACTTCATTCTTGACAATCTCTGTGATAACCTGTTTCTGGTTCGTTCAAAATAGAATTTTAGAGCATCTAGGTTTGTTAACTGAAACAATATTTAGATAGCTTTCTCATAATCAATTAAAAAAACCCCAACAAAATATGAAATATTATGAATGAAAATATGAATCTAGCCAAATCTTTCAAACTTTTCAGACCTACAGGCACTTTAACTCACAGAGTGATATATATATATATAACAAAGTAGATAGTAATTGAATCTGAACAAAAAAGTATTTTACCAAAGTTCACCTGATCAGATCCATCTCTTTCCTCACCCGAATCCATGAAATACAGTCTATTTAATTTTTTTAAGTGATTTTTTAAATCCAAGTTTTGCAACATAAAAGTTGAATCTTCTATTTAAGTCCTATTGGTGTGTTTTCCATGGTACTTTTACTGATTCAGGGAGGGGAAAGTCAACCTGTCAAAGGATGAGATTCTCTTGGAATCTCCACGTTACTCCAGAGGAAAGACTTCCACGAGATGCTGCCATTTTGTGCTCAAACAGGTAGACGTGTGGGAGGAGGGAGGGTGGCTATAGTCAGCTTTCAGAGTTAGCAAGGGACAATTAGACTGTATTTTTTCAGGCTTTGGTCATTTTGTCAGATAAGGCATCAACCCCCTTATCCACTGACTTACCTCTTTTAAAAAAACCCAAAAATCTGAATTTCAGGGATGTGGGTATTAAGAAGATGGATGAAGCATTTTCTAGGGATAAAATGTGGAGGGTTGGAAAGATCTTTTTTTCTCATCTGCTGCAGTAAAAAATACAAAACCAAACCCAACCAAAGCCCAGAATGTACTTTTCAGTTTCACCCAGTGTGTTGAATTTACTGTGTCTATATAAATACAGTGCCAAAAGCACAAACATTGATTTTTTTTCCTTCATAACTTCATATCATAACATCATCATAACTGCTAATCTATAAAATAACCTTTTATTTTTTTCTCCTCATAAATCTGCTTGTGATAGACCTCTCTATTCACAGCATATAGCTTGATACTGTTAAGTGCACACTTTTTAGAAGGCCCATGGGACACTTCTCTCTCCTTAGCTCTTCACTTGTTATTATTCATGGGATTATTTTGCTGTGGGCCAAATCTTCAAAGTTACAAATCATCCAAAACTGGGACTTTTTGGTGACTCCCCAAACAATGGCTATCTTAATAATTGGTAAATATAAATGTAGCTGGCAGAGGCCTCAGCCACGACTCCCGCCCTTTGCCTCCCAACTCCAATGGGGGTTTCTCCTCCTCCCTTTCTCCTCAGCAGCACCAACCAGAGCCTCACACCCTGGTGGCTTTGGTGGCCACCTGGCTGCATAATCCCATAGATTATAATCCCACTGACACCTAGGGAAGGTTTCCTTCAGCCCTAGTCTGCCTAGCCCAGCACTGAGGTCAGAAATCACACCCTGGCCTTCGCTGGCCTAAAGGAAAGTCTGGCGAGCTTAGACTAGAATCTGATCTTAACAGCTGTGTGGACAAAAAAAAATCCAAATAAAAATAAAACAACAAAAAAACCAAAATTAAAAGATATAAAAAAAGATGCAGTCTCCATGAAAAGAAACAAAGCAATAGACAATATATTACAATTAAACTGTTCCAAGGACTAATTAATCTCAATGTTTAAAAAGTACATTTATTTCCAGTGTTCTACTTCAGATTAGTAGAAGCATCAGAGACACAGCCTGTCTCTCTCTGGCCCAGTGGCAGGTTCAGAAGGAGCCAGGGCTGCAAAGATGCATTTATTTCTTGTGGTTCTGTAAAGTATGTTTGGGAATTACACATGTTGTTAGCTTTCATTTTCCCCTGAACTTCGATGTGGAAAAAACAATTTACAATAAATTATCTAAATTCATCAGGAATATATGTGAAGTTAGTCAGATGCTCAGTATGCTACAAGGTCCAAAACGTAGATGACCTTGTGAGATTGTGAATATAAAGGAAAAAAAAAAGGACCACAAATGCTAACTCAGTTTCCAGTAAGATTTTGTGAAAATACATATTTATATAGATATATATAAACTCATCCAGAAACACAGAATTTCTATGGACATACCTTTTTTTTTTTTGTCATTCAGATACTGTTGTAGTCATTCCAAATATCAAAATTAACAAGAAGTGAAAGGAAAAGATACTGCCAATAGCAGCATAGAATTTAAATTGGAAGACTATGCTATGGAAAATGCTGGCATTTGAGCTACTAATCTTCAGATTAACCCCCATGGCTCACTCGGGAGATGGTTGGATGAACTAGAAGCAGCTATTACATCAGCTTGTAACAGTGAGGGTGAAGCCCATGGTGGTCAAACTGAAAGAAATAAACTTCAGAAATTTAGATTTTCTTCCTGAGGAAGCAGGGCAGCAGATAAAATATCAATGATCTGTGCACAGCTATAAAAATTAATAAATCTTGCTTTTTTTTTTTCAAGTGTAACTTCAGATCATGACACACCAGACAAGTTATTTGCTTTTTGAGTACATCCTTCAACACTAAAAGCTGTGCCTATCTCAAATATACAAATCAAATTAAAATTAGCATATTAATTATACAGGTAGTATTCATTACGTATAAAATTTGTTATGATCACTGTAGTTACCGGTGACTATCATTTATTAATATTTATTAAAATATTAGGTGATACTTGGTTAACAAGTTCTAGGCTAACTGATCTTGAGGTTTATAATTATTATATAAACATGAATTTGGTATTGTAATTACTCTTAAAATTCACTGCCTTTTAACTCCAAAATTCCAAGGTAGACTAGGTAATAAACAAATTAGCTGATTATTAATAAATTTCAAGTATTCTGTCAATTTCAGTCTCTATATTTGACCGTCATGTGTTTTTATTATGGAATTAAGATGGTATGAAAATTCTATTGTGTCAACTTGTTAAATCTGGACACAGTCTGAATCACTTTACTAACTTAATCAGTAAAAAAACAAACTACTGTATTTTAGAAACTGTTTATATAGATATTTTACATACAGCGCTGTGGTAATCACTTAGCATTAAGAACAGAGATTCCCCAAAGGATTAACTCCAAATTATTGACTAAAGATACGAAGGGAAGTGTGAAAATGGATTCTGAGGAACAATATTTCCACATATGACATGAGCTTGAAAACAAGTAATTCCCAGAAAACAATGGTTCTTTAGCCATTTGGGGAGAAATGTAGATCAGTGATTAACATCTTATTTTCAGAAATGAGATCTCCTCAGCCCATTGCTAGGAACTTAATTCCACGACCTCTGACATGAGTGATTTAAGGATCTGTATTTTCCTGAAGGGCGGCGAGTAAAAGCCAAAGTAACTTGTTAAAATGGAAAAAAAGGTTTATTCCGTGCAGCCTTCCACGGTGCTCTTTGTTTGCTTTGCTAATGAATACCTATTAGATCAGAACATGCCCTTTTTGGCTGACCTTGCCCTGTTGGGTTACACAGGTGTGTAAAAGATAGCCAGCAGCACACTCAGGATTAGGGATGCTTACTGCAACTCTTGATTACTTGCTTGACTCACATGGAAAAGCAGGCGGGATTTTTTTCTGATTAAAGCATCAGGAAATTCCACTTCAGTGGTGTGTAAAATTTTTATAAACTCAGTTCTGAAACAACATTATCATTATGGTAGTCAGACTGTAAAAGATTGGCTTAAATGTGCTCATCTGTATTTCTCATCCTTTCCCTTCCCTTCTAAATATCTTCATATAATTGTCTTTCTCGCTCTGTATTTTTATCTACCTTGATGCACTACAAAATATGCTTTTGTGTACACATGAAAACACCCTCCAACCCCCACAGAGTACTTCCCATGAACACGAAGCACAGCTTATTAACTACCATGCCCACTAGGATTTCTGCAAAATTAGTATCACTGAATTTCAAATTGTTCTTTCAAACCAGACTACGAAGGTGAATGTTGCACTGTTAAAGGAAGGTGCAAAGTTACTGTGTTTTCCAGAGCAAGTTTTAAAAGTATTCAATACACTGCATGTTTAAAAGGGAAGAGAAAAAGGCAGGCAGGCTTTGGAATAGGGATGTAATCTCCACACAGACCCAACTGTTGTTTATGACAAAGGAGTAAATAATCCATTGATCTGGCAGCAGGGCACCTGCCTTACCAACCGACTCTGTAGCAGTGGTCCCTGAACCCTCATTATTTTTCCTCAATTAAAGTTCATAGTCTCCTAAAGTCTGTGCTGAGCAGATGTACAACTGTTCTTGACTGCTGAACACAGAAGAATCACAAATTTAGCAATCGACTGCCATTTCATAAACCCTAGAAGTGCATCATTTGTTGTGGTGAAGGAACATTATAAACAATATGTCTCTTTTATAGGCTGCTAAGCCAGCACACTATGGAAAAAAATATTAAAGTTCAAAAACTGTCACATAAGCAGTGCATTATGAATACTGTAATGTGCTTTTTTATGATTCAAATAATAGTTACTGAAATGAAAAAAAATAAACCCCTCTGAGGGGTATAATGTAAAAAATGTGACTTCTATTTACCTAGAATTAGACAAAATTGAGGTATGAACCAAATCAAACTGGAATCAATGATCTGCAGAGGAATTCAACATCTAATAACTGATAAATCACCGAAAGCAGAATTAAAGTTATGTTTGCTGTATGATCGCTTGGGTTCTTTGTAATTGCTTCTCTTGCAGAAATAGGGAAGTCAGGAGAAATAATCAGAAGGGCAATACTCCTCACAACTATCATGCAGCAAGGCTCTAGCTGCGAGAAATTAACCAAAGGATACACATTTCACAAGAAGCAGTCTTTTAACTGGGAGTGTATGCCCAACCTTTAAAAAGAGGCTGCATTATTCCCTAGTGTTGCACCCTAGGAAGGAAATAATCTCCTGATAAGGCACGGGGAGATGTTCATTTCCAGCACCAATTAGCTTAAGAAGCAAACGAAACCCACATTTTAGGGGGGACAAAGTGAAAGTTCACCCACAACATTTGTCAGTCTTTCTCCAGCATGATTCCAGCACAGCTCCGTTGCCACAGTATGGGCTGGATTGAGTGCAACAGATTGCAAGGCTTTAGGTCAGAGTATGTGCTTGAAGCATCAATAGCTACACCTGTCAGTTGAGTTTTTCTGGGAAGAATACATGATTGTTCACACTGCAACATGTGCTAGCCACAACCCGGCTGTGGGGATGGGCACTGAACCTGGAAACACAGGCAGGCAAAGCCCTGCTGCCAAGGAGGAGGTGCTGGTGTTCCCTGGGGTGCCTCGTGGAGATACTGCCATCAGGGCACACGTGATGGGTGTGAGCCTGTTCCTCCCTGGAGCTCTGCTTGCTGCCTTAGCTACTTCACTCTCCACTGGTTGTAAAACCAAAACTGCAGGAGAGGAATGGAGAAGGGAGAGAATGACAAGGAATTCATTGTCCAGCCACCACAGCACAAGAGATTACTGGCTGCAATCTTACTAGCAGGGGTCATTTTCTCTTTGGTTTTTACAACTGTTTACTTCTCCTGGCTCATTTTCACAATTATTTTGCAGAAAGCTGCTTAATCTAATGAAATCTATACCCTGTAGCTCACTTAAAACCCCTCAAGCTGAACCAGTAATTCAATCATTAGAGCATTTCACGAGGATGTAAGCACCTTGGACAAAAGGTATGCAGAAATCAACAATGATGAAGTTAGGAGACAGTCTTTATTCCATATGAGAGGCTGAAGGCTTTCTTGAGGCACTGATATCAGGGACCATTCTAGAAGGAAATAGGATCAAATGGTGCAAACAGGGCTGCTGGCTGCTGGCAGGTGACTGGTATCACCATGCAAGAGAAGCTGAGGTCTCAGAGCCACAAGCCCTGCTCCACCATGGAGCCTTTACCAGATGGCAGAAGCCATGTGGACAGTTTTCTGCTTTCCACCAAAACTGGATAAGGCCAAAAGCAATGAGCTTGGCAGAGGAAAAATAAAATCCAGTGTATTCCTTTAAAAAAAAAAAACAAACCACACCACCTTTCCATTGAGTTCCTGCCTGAAAACATGGCTGAGAGCATAACTTGTACCATCTGAGAAGCACAGGGGCTCAAAAGAGGGTCGGAACCTGGCCACGCTTGTGTCTCTCAGCTCTGCAGGAATGGGCACTGCCACGACCACAGTTCTGCTGAATTACACCTCTGGCTGTGCCAGTAGAGAGGCAAAAGCTCCTCCTGAACTTGGGGAGCAGAGACAATGGAAGAAAAATGAATGTTATACCTATAGGAAGAGTACAAAAGAATCAGGTGTTCTGCAGAGCTGTCCTTCCACCCTCTCCATTGCTGCAGAGTGCCCTGAGCTGTTCCTGGAAAGCAGCAAGCTCTAACTGCTGCTCCAGAAAGCTCTCAGACACTGAAGCATCAATAGAGGCTTTCTCTCTTCAGTCTCACTGCTCCAGTAATAAAACTATATATGACCAGTTCTTGGTGGGACTGGCCTAAGATCTCCGTGCTAACACAGCCCCTCTTTAAACATTCTGAATTATGAACACAGGGAATACTACCCCAGTTCTTTCAGAGAAAGAAACTCAGCTTCCACATTTGGAATGGCTTCAACATTGAAATATTTAATTTACCTTCACCTGACACTATTGTAAAGGATGATAATAATAATAATAATAATAATAATAATAACAACAACAACAACAACAACAACAACAAGAACAACAACAACCCATAGATGCAAGTCCCCAAGGATCTTGCCTCACTGAGGAGCCAAAAGGAAGAAGCTAAAGGAGGTTAAGCCCTACCCTGAAGTGATGGCTCTAAGGAGTGCTAACTTGTAGGTGTCATATGCAAGGTTTCCTAGAACTGGAAACCTTGCTTTCAAATCCTGGCCTAAATTTGAGTGATGGCAGGTCAGGTATGGCTCTTGATGAGGTACAGAGTTTGCTCTGATTACCTCAGTAATTACTTTCTAATATTATTAAACTTTTTACATGAAGTAATTTCTCTTCTGATTGATCCACAAAGCTCAGGTCAAAAGCCATCTAATTATAAAAAGTTGCAGATCCATCTCCTTCATTTGAAAATATCTCTTGGTCAAGAGCTGAAGCAAAGTTCATAATCACATTTGCAGCTCTCAGACCATTCTAAATCACTTAAAAGCAAAATATAGATAAATTATTTATTTCCTGAAAAAAAATAACAGAAAGAAATCTTCCTTTACTGCAAAACTGAAAGATGATCCATTTTTTATAGGTCTTAGTTATAAATAGAAGATAGTGTGAGCAAATAAATGATTTCAGTTATGCTTTAATAGTGTTTAATAAATCAAGATTGCATATTAAAGAATACATTGACATCCTAAACCTTAGCATAATATTTAATTAAGCCAACTACTACTTTGATCTCCCTATTTCTGAGCTGGGTCCAGTGTCTGTTCTACCATCAGTGAAACCATCACAGACCTCAACTGTTCAGCTCCTTTCCATGAAATGTGTAGTATATTTGTGAGCAAAATCTAATGGAAATAAATAACAGTGGACAAATTCAGGTGAAATGACTTATGGAACACGTTTTTCTGCTGCTTAGCTAAAGAACTTGTTGCAGAGGTGTTAAAGTCCACTGGTCAGGCTGCTACCAGTTTGCAAAACATTAATTTAATCTCCATGAACACTGAAAACATCAATGCTTTATTCTAAGTGTACAATAATAAATCATCTTTCTAAACAGACCATTAATAACGTTGCACCAAAATGCAATGTGTAGCAGTTGGGACCAACTGACAAGAGCATTAGCATATGGGGATGAACTTTAGTTAACCCCATAGGATAAGGGAGTACCTCAGCTATAAGAATGAAGGAGTGTGCTCATCGTAACAAGCTGTTAATCACTGCTAAAGCCAGATGAGACAATGAAGAAAGTGCTACTGTCTACCTGCCCTATAACTGGGGGTATTCCAGCCCCCCAGGGACCACCCAGCCCAGCTCCAGGACTACACACAGCACAGCTGCACCACTTGGCTTCTGGACGCTGTCACTGCCCTCAGTGGAACCAGGAAAACACCTCATTGGTCAAATTGCATCTATCTGGAATTAAAAGGGCTTTGGTATCCAGGTGCATTCAGCCTCCACGGGCAGTTGGTCTTGACCTGTGGCACTGCAGAGTGGAGTCAAACCTCTCCCATCACTTGTTTACCTCCTAGTCAAACCTCTCCCATCACCTGGTTACCTCCTGTGTATTTAACCAAGCGTTTCAAATATACAGGCTATGTTTTCAGTAACTGAAATTACTATGAAAACAGACAGGTAAGACATATGAAAACAAAATTAATGCTGTTTCAGAGAGAGATATTTTAAGAAAAAAGCCTCAGTGGATTTTTTTTCCAAACCAGTTTGTGACTGGGCCATGATAATATACGATGTGAGGTACACGGATTTGTTAAGAAATTACTTTCTTTTCACTAACATTACCACACTAATATATTTAACATAGACATTTACATGCTTTGCATTTTAAGTGCCTCTGAAATTCAAGCACCAAGCCTGCACATTTCAGCAGCACCATCAGATGTAATGAGTTATGGTACTATCGGCATGTTGATAAGCTATAGCCCAAAGAAGAACAAGAAGGAAGTATAAAAAATATGGCCAGAGGATGGGATAAAATTATCAGCGAGTGTGTTTTCCTGTTTGGTTTTAATCTACATTTAATTAAATTCTTATCTTCTGTGTACTTATGGTCGCATTTGAATGGCGAGACTGCATTCATTATGAATGGTAAAACTTAACTCGGAGAACATTTCATGTGGCTTCTTTAAAAAAAAGGAAAAGGAAAAATACTGTCTTTATTCTTTAGACTTAGGTCTTTTTCAAGAAGGGTTAAGTTACTCTGGGCTGAAATGGTGTTCTGCACTTAACCTTTAGGTTAACTGATTTCTAATGCTGTGCTTTAACCAAATTTTTTTTTTTTAAATGGATCATTTGAAAATGTTAATATCAAAATTTGGATTTGGAGTCAGCAATGGGGGAGTAAAGAAGCGCACTAAAGAAGTGGTTGCTTCATTCTTAAGAGGAGACAATGATAACAAAGTTTCTACCAGTAAAAAACAAAAGCGTGCATTAGGCTGCATCCAGAATTACTTAATTTCCTTGAAATTACTAAGATATTGAAAGAATCTTAACAATGATTTTTAAGAGCCTTGGTTTATATTACTGTATTTTTTTCTATTTTCCAGATCACTGGGCTGACCATGCAGTCCTCCTTGGGCAAAACTCAGCTTTAATCTTGTGTAAATAAGAAAGGCAGAATTGGGTACTTTGTTTTACTTATTAGTTTCAAAGGTATTTTGGGGGGCAGAGGACAAGTGAGATTGGAAATGACACTACCAGCACAAAATAATATCTAGGCTAAATTATTAAAAGATATAACAAAGTGAAACAAAATAGAAAGCCTTCTGCCTTATCAGTCAGTACAGCAACTACTACACCATATATATTTTTAAACCATTCCATTTAGCTATCGTTTTCCCCAAGATGCTATCTGGCAATGCAAAATCATATGACACTGTATCAGAAATAGCCCTGTGACTTTTATATTGCATACATTTATTTTTTTTCTTTGAAGGGCCTATCCCCAAGATGCTTTAAGGACATCTGAGAGGTACGATGCATTCCTGCAAACCCAAGCCTTACCAAAATGAAAACTCCTCAAATTAAACATATTCCTGCAGTCCTGAATACTCATTTTCCTGAGCTAACCTCCACAAAAGCCCTTGAAAACCAATCGGCTTTGAAGTGTGGGCTGATAATTAACAAATATGGGGAGCTACTGCAGGTAGAATGTTTCAGGGTCAGAAGTCCAACGAGGAAAATGAAAACATTGGCACCAGAAAGTAATTGTTTTCTTGCTCATTTGGCTATTGATTTTCAACTCCCTCTTCCCCCCAGAACTTTGGATTTTACATCTCTTCCCTTCGTTCTTTCCTGATTCTTCAAGTATTGCACTGCTGCTGATAATAAAGGAAAAGAGGAAAGGCAGGAAGGAATGGAAAAGAATGGAAAAAATTAAGCATTCGAAGGTGCAGCTTACAGTAATTTTTTTCCAGTTAAAAAAAAAAAATCACCAGCAAATAATATTTTTAAGTAGAAATTCTATTGCTTAAATGCAAACTTTGTCTCATACTTCCACTGTAAAATTAAGCAATATTTGCTTTTTTTTTATTTAAGTATAGCATGAATAGAAGTTTAATGTCTTTTTAGAGCCTGTTGGTTCTATTCATGGTGAGTTTTGCTTTATAAAAGCCCAGCTGAGCTCTGAATAAACTGACAACTCCACAGCCTTATGCTGGAGCTCCATGTACCACGTATTGCCACGCTGTAATTTTTCTGATTTAGAAACAGAAGTAACTCTAGTGAAAGTCCTCATCCAAATGAAATGCTGCAATCATTTCACTAGGTAAACATAGTAAAGCAAAATAAAAAGCTCCCTCATTCCAGCATCTACCATTAAGCTTTAATAAAGATTCTGAGATTGATAACTAAGTCAGGTATCTTCTGTCATCATTGCTGGGAGAAAAGTAATTGTAATTTCTTCCACTTGTATCCAACCGTGTACCAAGGTTACTAGAATTTGTCTTTTTAAAATATTTGCCAGGTAATTCACAACTAAACCACAACTTAAGCTGAAATAAATCACTTCACTGCATCTGTCAGATCAGTTTTGAGAGATAACACAGTCCTGGCTTAATCCTCTGAACACCGAGATATCTCGGGCACTGAAACAAGGGAAGGTGGTTGTCCCAGGATTCCTCTTCTTTCTCAGATCCGAGATGAACTGTCTCTGCAGGGGGATTACCAACAGAGTTGGGCCAATGCTGATCCCAATTTAGGTGCCTCAGGTGGCTAAAACTAGAGGGGATCTGGGCCACAGAGCATGGTGCAGTTGCTTTCCCCACTACCTTTCCAGATGGCTTCGCATCCTTCTGCAGAGCAGGCTGAGAGACACAGCAAAAAAAGGACATGGAAAAGATCCTTCCTTAGAGGAAACTGTCAATGATTACTGCTGGATTTTGGAATCATTTTAGTGTGGTCACTTTCCTGTGCATTTCAGATCACTTTCAAGAAGCTCCTGGGAGATACTCTGAGAGCTCAGGGAAGAAGCTCTGCCAAAACCTGCTGAAAATCTGCGGCGCTTTGTCTGTAAATCTCATTTTATTGCTATTAGCTGTGTTCAAATAAAAATATCAATTCGGCTTGGAAAGAAAGGTATATACAGCCAGCTAATCAATTGCATAACTGTTCTAAAAATGTCTTCAGCATGATGACATTAGGCAACTGTGAACCTGTTAGCTTCCAGCTCTGCTGTCAGTGCTAGGATGTAACAAACGCCAGCATGGTGCTCCAGTCAGCTACTGCCACCTGCTCTGCTTTGGAAAAAGAAGTCTCTTTTTTTGGCAGCCATCAGATGTCATACCCAGTGCCCACTGGCAAGAATGATGACTTTTCACTGTGGTCTCCTTTGCTGAAGGAAGTCTTGAAAAGAGGCCTAATGGAGAGGGGAGATAGAAGAGCTACGGGGTGGGACTTAGAGCAGAATGAGCACGGTGGTGGCACCTGGGCATGAGGATGCTCAGGGTGAAGGTCCATTCAGAGACAGCTCACACAGGACTCTGAATGGATCTCTACTACCTTAGACTCACCCTTTAATTTCATGGAAACATGAGGAGGAATTTTTTCCCGGTGAGGGTGACAGAAACTGGCACAGGCTGCCCAGGGGGGTTGTGGAGTCTCCTTCTCTGGAGATATTCCACACCTGCCTGGATCTGTTCCTCTGTGACCTGGTCTGGGTGATCCTGCTCTAGCAGGGGGGTTGGACTGGATGATCTTTCAAGGTCCCTTCCAGCCCCTGACTTTCTATGATTATGATTCTATGACTCTAGGCAGAAAAGCAACCTTGGATTTTACACCAGCTCATTGTCTGGCTTGGGGTTCCTCCCTCCCTCTTCAGCTCTCTCTGTAAGCATTTCTGTATCTGTGCTTCATAGCACTGTGTCCACTGACTCAGCCCCATGAAACCACCACAGCCAACAGGGCAGGCAGGAAGGGGGCTTGATCTCTGGCATTGTCCACAGGGAGTGCACAAGGGCAGAGATGTGTCCCAGAGGGCAGGGAAACAAGAATAACCTTATTTCTACATTGCTGACTGGACTTCCCTGACTGGTAGGATCCATGCTTTGTCTTCTTAGCCCTAAAACATGAGAGAAACTGAATTTACTCAACTGAGAGGGTTATCTGTTGATTAATGAAAGTCCAGTGTGATGGAATATCATCCTAATCACATTGCACACTGACCAAATACTGCTATAAATGAAGGGGAAAGAGCATTTGCCTTTTTAATGGCTATAGCAACTGGGCTTTAGATTGGCAATTTTAGCAGTATTATGCTAAACCAACACGGACACATCCACCATAAGCCTCATGCCCTGATTTTAATAGGTAATGCTGGCATTAAATGCTGCTCTATATTGGGACAAGCCTGTTCTTTGTATTTATTTTTTTCTAATGTGCACAAGCATTTACATGAACTGCATTTTTCCTTCTCGGGGATTTTTACTGGAGTAAAAGGCACAGATTTACCCTGTGTAAAACTGAGAGTATGTATAAAGAAAAACAGAGAGAGAAATTACACTGTTCTGATTGCTTGCAAATGAAAGCATGACTGTAACTCAGGAAAAGGAAAGCAGTAAGTTATGACAAACCTGCCCTCCCAGGACAACAGTGATGATAAAGTATACAAACCCAGACACATACCACATTCCATAATTCCTTGCAAACTTCAAGCCTACAGTTTGTTTTGAGACAAGTCTTGCCTTCTATGGCAAAAAAATCCAACTTTCTGTTACATTAAAATTACATAGAAATAGCTATTGTGAATTTGGTGTTTGTTTTTTTCTTAATTTTATCTAGTGTTCAAATTGTTATGAAGATGATGTATAGAGAACAACACTTCATTTAGTATAGACTGAATCTATATATATATGTATATATGAACGTAATATATATAATATACACATATTATATATAATATACAAATTCCTGTATGTCCCAGTCATCTGGGGGAGGGGAGAAAATGTTCTTTCAATGGTAAGATTGAGACTTTCTCTGGTTTATAACACAAATAATTTAAAATAGTCAAGCAGAAAACAGTGCCACATATCTACTGAGACTTAGTGAAATCAACCTCTAACAGCATCCCACGACTGTCCTGCTCCTTCTCACATTTCCTGACTTATTCAGCACTGTCATCATTTTAGCACATCTGATTATGATTCTTTCTAATAGGAATCATCAACCTGGATTCGAGCTGACAACGTTTGGAGAGGCTCTCTTTTTCATTGCTAAGAATTAATCTTTTTCCCAGATCTTTATGTTTTTAATTTAAAAAGCATTAACTAACACGTTTGAATGCTTTATGAATATGCACTAAAGCGTGTGAATTATTTTTGACAATTGTTAGCCCCCTGCTTAATACCTAGAACATAAATAAAAGTTGCCTTGTTTAACTTTGAACTAATTTATCTGTAAAGGACAGATCGTGTTCCCTCTTCAGTCACAAGTCTCCCTGCGTTGACTTGTCTGTGTCTGAGCAAGGCTTGCTCAGGCATCAGAAATGCCAAGCTGCAATGAACCATGGTGATGCTTTAACTCTTCCACAGATGCACTCCACTGCCTGATATAAGCAAGTCATTCACAACACAGATTTGAATATGAAAAAATATTTTCTTAAAGAGAAATAAAAAGGGAAAAAAAAAGAAAAAAGAAAAAAGAGAAAAATCGATGTCAATAGTACATGGGAAAGACTTAAAAATCTATTTGATTCTGTGAAGCACTCACTGAACTTGCTACTGCTGAGCTTTCAGCCACCAGATGAGGAGAACCTGTCCTCCACACTGGCTCCCAGCCTCCCTTGGTGGCTGAGGCCATGGCATCTGCCAGACCTCCAGAAACATGCATCTCTGGGCACAGAGCCACCACCCTGCTGCCACCCCCCACAGCACCCACTGCATCAGCAACACAACCTGCTGCACCCAGCACAAACTCCACTTGTGTTCTCTTCATGGGCTTCTCAGCCACTGCTGCTGGATGTTAAATATCTCCTTTTATGTGAGGATCTCAAAAGCCTGGGTCCAGGACATCTGAAAAATCACCTGGTTTCCACGCTGCAGACTGCAGCCAACAACTCCATTCCCCAGGCACACAGGACTTCCAGTAAGTGGGTTAAACTTTTCCTGGAGGCCAGGCTGAAAAACAATGAGCTCCCAGAGGTGAAAAGGGTGTCTGCCATCCTTCCCACAACATGCCACAAGCACGGGCTGAGCTGCAATCTTCAGGGTAAATATGAAGCACTATTTCAATGTTGAGCTCTTTCCTGAAACAAAATCCATACCAAAACTGTACTCTTGAAGAAATACCAGCAAGAAAATAGCAGAAATTAATTATGCAAGCAGGTGCTAGTCATAGCAGTGAGTACATTACTGGAAAGCACTTGAGAGCTTAATGGGAAGTGTTTCACAGTAAACTGGGGTCCTGCATCAAACTGCACAGGGCAATTGTTCCTTCCCTACATTCTCTACTGAGGCCCCATATCTGCACCAGTCACAGTTGTTTGTTCATGTACTGTAACTTCTTATTTTTCACTTTTTTTTTCATTTTTTCTTATTTAAGTTCTTAAGTTTGTTGCCACACGGATCCTTGCAGGTGATCATGGCACAGAATCACAGAATGGCAGGGGTTGGAAGGGACCTGGAAAGATCATCCAAGTCCAACCTCCCTGCCAGAGCAGGGTCACCCAGCCCAAGGCATAGATGGTGTGAGGAAAAACTCCTCCCTACACAGCAAATAAATTCTATTTTCAGTCAGTTTTGT
>VYZU01039667.1:86187-88687 GCA_013401355.1 Ceyx cyanopectus | reverse complement strand
AGTCGATTAAAAGAATGGGGAGAGGAGAAGAGTGAGGGGAGAGACATCAGGAACACTGCAGCAATACACCTGGAACCATGTAAAGAGACCATGGGCTTAGGAAAGCCTTTATTGTCAGTGGCAGTCCTTGCAAGCCTTCAAACAAATAGCTTTGGTGAATATAGAATCTATCAGAAGAGCAGGGGAGCCAGAAGCAGCTGACATCTCAAGGCAAAGTCCATCACTTAAAGCATCAAGACTTTTGTGTACAAAATAATTAAATGTTTGGGTTTTTTTCAGTCTGGTAACAGAACTGACCAGCACCACAGCAGTGACAGGAATCGATGCAGCTATGTTTCCAAAATACATGGGTTGATTCAACATCCCATCACTCTTCTTCTATGCTGACCCAGGAAAGTGGAGTAATTCCATTATTTACAAGTTTCAAAAATAATACATATTTATGGAGAACACTGCCAGCCTAACAACCAAAACTGATGTAACTACAGTGAGAGTGTCTAGGAGATCTGAGTGACAGCATTGCACACAGTTAAAAGCCTGAGATACATATCTGAGGAAATGTTTGGGGTTTTTTTTACCTTTCTATAACTAAATATACAGCTAGTTGTAGTCATAGTAGAAAAGCAGTGTTTAAAACCAACAGCAAAATTCTATTTTGAGAGGATGAACAAACAAGCACATGACTGATGTTGGTCATATTCTGCAATGCTCTGCTCTGTTCACCAGTGCTGTAAAGCAGCCCACACAAAATCCAAGCTCTAAAAGCTGCTGTGGATTCAGAGACACAGAAACCTCCTGCATTTGGTATGCACATGCACAGGGTCCCTCCTGCCCGTGGACTGGATGGTAGATGGAGTTTTAAGTTACAGGAGCAGCACAGGGGTCCCCTGAAGTGAATATATTTTGCATTCACATATTGTTTATTGAATTGCTACATGGTCCTGTAATTGCCTGGCAAATGATAGCATTGAAATTGTTAAACTGAAAAGGAAAGGAAAAGAAATCCACCCTGGGATAAATTTAAAGTCTGAAGGATGCAGCATCTAACAGTAAAAAAAAAACCAAAAAAAAAAAGCCACAAAGTGTTCCCATTAGCATGCTTTAGGGAATCACTGCTGCTTTTACCAGCTGCTTTCAAGAGGGAGAAGTAAACTATTGGTGTATGATCACAGCAGACTGTTAGGAGAGACACTACAAGTGGAGAGGTGAGAAGTTGAGACAGACTGAGGTACAGAGGGAAAATGAGGGCAGAAGAGTTACCGAGGGCTCCAAGTGAGGAGCAGCTGCTTGTGCAGCACAGGGGAGTAGACAATTATTCTGAAGATTCCTGACAAGAAATATGTTTTTTGAGAACTGTGGGATGTGACATTGTTTTTGATGGAAGAATTGTAGAGATTAGAAGAGAGACACAGGAGAGAAAAAGGAACAAAAATCTCAAATTATCTGAGAAAGCGTAACAAATGGCTGAAAAAAAAAATCACATCAGCTCCTCTGCAGTAGATATGTGTTGGGTTTTTTAAAGATAAAATACTAATATGAAGAAAAAATACATTCACAATTATATATATGTTTTATAACATTTCAGGAGAGATATAAACCACTGACTAAAATTAAGGGGGAATTAAGGTACTCAGTAGTTTACAGTAAAATTTCTTACATTTGTCTCCAGAATATAGGGAAATATTTTGCATGAATTTAATATGTTTTCTGAATTGAGAAGGAACACAGATCTATGCAGGTACTTAATGCTGTGAACATACAACTGCAGATAACTAAGGTTTTCATGTTCATTCAGAGAAAATATTGGTATTTGCATGCACCTACGCACATATGTATACATATTTATAGGCATAAACAATTTTGCACATGCTCACACAGACTGAATTAACTAAATTTCTGCTGAATTTATGATTCTCTGTGTGCCTGTTCCAGCAGAGTATCATGTCATGTGTTCAACCTTTTAATATGAGATTGGCCCTGGTATTCTGAATTTTAAACCACACAGTTCATGTAAAACCTCATTAGAAATTCTAGTTGAACTTTTGAATGGCTACAGTAAACAGAAGTGTGTGCATGTCCACTCTGCCCTGACTCCCTGACTTTGTCTGCTTCCCATGAACTTTGATTTTTAAACCTGAGTCACATGTAAAAACAGTTGGGCACACTGGACCTTTGCCCTGTAGGTCTAAAGAAGGTGCTTACAACACAGAAAAGCCTTAAGGCTTCACTGAGATGAAATTTCAAGTTGTTTAGAAATTACTTTTGATTGATCTAAAGCACACAGGCTCTTTCTGTTCATGGTGAAATATTTTCATTTAACAGTGCAGAAAGACAGCAGCACTATAGCAGCCAGATTATTTTTGTTAAAGTTATTTAACAGCTGCTGTTAAAAATGCTCTACTTCTTCCTTGGAATTTAAACTGCACTGTTTCTGCAGAAGAGACTACAGGATTCTGCTTTTGTGAGGGAAATCCTAGGCAAAAAAAAAAAAAAAAAAAAA
>VYZU01039667.1:0-84779 GCA_013401355.1 Ceyx cyanopectus | reverse complement strand
AAAAAAAAAAAAAAAAGAAAAGTAAGAATGTAATCTACAAGTGGTAAAGGGAAATAAAAAAGAAAGAAAGAAGAAAATCTATAGTTGGGACTGGATTCTTTAATCCCGTGCTATACCTGTGTCCAATATTGTTAAGAAATGGAACATTTCTTAATTCTGGTTAAATTTATTTCTACATTTTACTGTTCTCCTGTAAATGGACTAGGAAAGACTTTGTAATAGTAGTACTTCCTNAAAAAAAAAAGAAAAGTAAGAATGTAATCTACAAGTGGTAAAGGGAAATAAAAAAGAAAGAAAGAAGAAAATCTATAGTTGGGACTGGATTCTTTAATCCCGTGCTATACCTGTGTCCAATATTGTTAAGAAATGGAACATTTCTTAATTCTGGTTAAATTTATTTCTACATTTTACTGTTCTCCTGTAAATGGACTAGGAAAGACTTTGTAATAGTAGTACTTCCTGGTATTGAAATGCAGCCTGCTTCCTGTGATGAGAAAGAAAATCTTATCAAAGTGTTACAGATGTTCTTCAAATGATTTAATAAATACAAGAATATCTTCCAAGTAAATGAGGCAAATATGTCATTTGAATTCTCACAGCCTTGATAATTAAAAGCAAGACCACCAGCTGACTTCTTTTATTTTTTAAAAGCACAACTTGATCTGCACAAGGAATGTAACCTTCTTCAATAATGTTTTCCCTCACAAAGTTAAGAACCTACCTGTTGATCCTGAGGCAAATGCCAGTAGTGGTCCAATGTTCATTAGAAACTTTAATTAATTCTGCTTCCCTTTGGGCATCTTAGTTTCACTACAGTGTGTGAAAAAAATAAAAAAAAAACCAACAAACCTACCCAACCTGTGGTCATTAATATCAGTATAAAACTAGGACAATGCTTAAACTGGAAGACCTGGAGTTTTGCATATTTTTCTCATATATTTTTTTCAGTGCCATCCAATTAATACATGGGGACTGTGATGTGTCTCAGTGTGCAAGAATTGCCAATTTACTTTGTAATTTAAAGAACTTAACCCTCCCTCTAGCATCTCCCTTTTACTCTTGTACAGCTTTATTGTTTTCAAAGGAGTGATGTAGCTGAGAAACGAATGACAAGTCATAGTTGATCCAGTGGAATTAGAATATGTGTCAGATGATTCACACTGAAAGTTAGGCAGGAAGGAATCCAAGCAAAAATTACTTCCTATGATGTCAGAATATATTTATCACATATTTTAAATGAAAAAAAAAATAAAAAAATTCTAATGTTATCACAGAAATGGATCAATTCCCTTCAGAGCTGCATTTTCTTGCCCGAATTCTGGTGGGTTAGATTTTCAAATCCCAGACCCCTCCATGCTGGGCTGAATTTTCACACAAGTGCAGGTTTGTGGACTTTTCAAACAGCTCCTAGAAACCCTGGAGATTCCTGTTGGGACCATACCTGGCTGTACAGGGTTAAAACTCCCTTACATTTCTTTTCCCTGGATCTCAACAGTTGCACAGAGGTGCCATGAAGACAGACACGTCAGAAACACTGAGATCTTAGAGTCATCAAAACCACAGAAAACAAAATATGGTGCAAACTAGACAGGGTGCTCCATGTGCCTTCCTGCAGCTCTGAGCCTTCAAACCAAGCATAAACTCTGCTGTTTACATTACACAACTCGCTGTAAATGGGGTGGGGGATTGCCCAGGAATGTAATCAACAGACCAGTCGGCTGAAAAATTATTCCTTACAATCCCAGAGGTGCCAGTGTAAAACCTCTGGTGGTCAGGAAGTGGGTGCAGTTTTCAGGCTGTACAACTCTCTTGCTGGTTACCAGCATGTTTTGGCTGCAGTCCTTCCAGCTCTGGGTCTGTCTTACACCAGCCATCATCTGCTAACTGTGTTATTTCAGGACATAACCTTTCCCAGTGTTAGGCAGAAGAAAAAGATGACAATTTACACTTGTACTGCTAGCCCCTGTGTGCTCTGACTCAGTCAGTACAGGAGCCCTGGAAGAGAAAAATGTGAAAGAAGAAAAAGTATTGCTGGTTCTATGGCTATTATGCACTTGGCCGACAAAAGATCTACTCACCACTGGTATTTTGCTCAAATAGTCGTGGCTTTGAGTTTTACAACTCTAAATGAATGTGCAGTAATTACCAGAATTTAAAAAACTGGACAATTTCCTGTAAATTGCCTTGGACAGAGTGGCAAAAACACATTGGTGTCCAAGGTGTTTGTGATGCAAAGGGATGGGACACATGGAGGGCTGCTCTGCAAAAGTAGTCACTGCTGTCAGGAAAGAGGGAATTGATAAAGCAATTGTGCAAATGGGAATTTCACTGTAGGCTTTACACTTCCATCCCTGGTTCCAATATGATAAATATATGACTGCTTGCTTTGGGAAGAGTGCAAACGATTCAGGAAGAAATGAAGCTAAAGTCTGCTCCTGGCTGCTTGTGCTCCCAGACTCTTATTTGCAGAAATATAAAGAATTACCTTTGTGTTTTCATGGCTGCCTGGGGTTTCAGTGGAAGCAAGCCCCACGCCTTGGCTCCCTTCTGACATCTTCACATCACTCCTTTCTCACAGCCATTCAAATAGGTCATAGCCCTGACAAACCTGTTACTCATTTCTATGTGTTTGCGGTTAACTTGGGTAGTAATTTGTGTTCCAGAGCACCACTGAATGTTCCATTTTCTCTGTTTTAAAAAACTCAGGCACAGATCCTGTGGTGAAGTGTTAAAACCTGACTGCCCATCCCCACAGCACACGGAAGGCCAATGTCAAGGGTAATTCAGAACTTCGACAATTATCCTTTTGTGCAGCCACAAAGCCTCGGACTCATACAGAAATAAAAGCAGTCATGATGACTGATTCAAAGCCTTAGTTAAAATTCACCCATCCACAGCTCTGATGGAACTGTTTCTACCATTTCGCCTGCAATGGAGCTACAACAAGGCTGCAGCTCAGGTACAGGCAGTGCTTTGATCACCAGTTTTATTAGTTCCCTGCTGCAGCCATCATTTGCATTAATGAAGAAAGGCCTGGGAGATGCAAACTCCTTGCTTCCTCTGCACCAGTACTCGGGCCAGCTCTTGGATTCCCTGCCTAGGTTTGTACTGCAACAGCAATTGAGGTTTCTATTAATACAATTAATGCCTAAGGAAGGTTAAATGATAATGATCCAGATGACAAGTGCCTGACTGCTCAGACTGTTTCACCCACACCCCCAGAAGAAGACAGAGAGGGGACAATAGCACAGGTCAGCTCCCAGCTAGGACAGAAGCTACAAAACCCAGGAGCCCCTTATTGCCACAATCCAAACTGCTCCATGCAGAAACCTTAGTTTCATTATTAATACAAAACACCATGGAATTGCAGATGACTTTTGTGATACTGCTGCTTCTTAGTGTCAAGCTTGCCATTTTACAAGCAGTGACCAGAAATGTGGTGACTAAAATGCAGTAATTTCTGGGAAGCATGAAACACACAGATCCAAGCAGGACCAGCGGTTCCAACTCAAAAAGTTTAACAGTTTTATTTCCCATTATGTTCAAAGAAAACAAAACTCACTCTGGGGAAAATATTTCATTTTTCTTAAATTGCAGTAGCTTATTGTTGATATAAAGCATTTTTTGTTGTAATAACTTTTTAACTGTCATCACTGAGGCTACAGTATATATTTTTTAACAACATTCACAGCTCCCTGAAGTACTAGCTGGCTAGTGGAGATTTTGACAAAATAAATTATGCATTTAAAAATAACTTCACTGTACCTTTACTGTAAAGAATGATCACTTCATTTCACTAAGAAGATCACGAGGGAATTTCTTCAGTGCCATCAAACATCGTGCATTTTGCTTGCAAGCAGACATTCACAGATCCCCTCTTGCACACAAACACACCATAACCTCCGGGCTACCCATGCAAAAAACAGCAGCACGTTCACCACCCATTTCAGCTGGAATTTGAACTGAGCTGACTTCAGTACCCTTAAGTTACAAATGGACAGCTCCCACCTAGGAAATCAGGGAATACAGATGCTATGGAGGCATTTTCTCTGGACCTAGCAGGTAATGAGGAAGGCTCTCAGAAAAATAATTCCCTGCACTAAACACACACAGTTTCTCAGTTTTATGTTGCAGTGGCCTGCTTTGGACACAAGGATTTCTAAAAGTCAGCAATGCTCAACTGTCTGGGTGCCCACTTCTGCCTAAGGAGCACCACGGGCTTCTTACTGGGGTTTTTGGAAGGGATCCAATGCCACTTTTGGCTATGTTTTCAAACAGAATGATACAGCTGCCACAGAGAACCACTCAGTTCCTGAACAAAAACAGGTTCTTCAAAACTAGGCTGGTGGGGTGCACAGTGTCAGTTAGGGTTGTGAAAATCTGTCTGGATTGAATGATGCCTTTCATGCTGTGTGGGTGATAATGTTCAGTCACTTAGAAATTAAAAAGTTAGGAACTGAAACGCGTGAAGAGAACACTCATCATAATCCTACCCCTCTATGTACAAGCAGTATGATAGTATCTTTCACTACCAGAATATATGCTGCTTCTCAGACCTGCAAACATCCTACAGGTTTTTTTACATACCCTGGCAAAATGCACTTTGAAAATGTGCTCATTGGAGACACCAGTTTGTATCCCCCCTTCATTACAAGTATTATGATGTGCATTTTGTGCCTCTAATTCTCAGTGTTCTTAATTTATTTCTGTTAGATCAGTGGAAATTGAGAAACTTGGCCAAACCCTGGACATATTAAACAACAGGATACTAAAAGGATTGCCTCTAGACTTTCAAGTAATTGAAATCAAATAACACTTTAAAACATTTTTTGAGACTCATAAGTTAACATACTCTCCAAAGTACTGCATGCACACGAGGGGGCCATGCTACTTGTACTTGTGACTTTGGCTTGTTATTACAGCTTTTACTCAGCTGAAAAATGTTAAAATTCTCTCGGTGCTGTTCTTTAATGGGTGCATTAAAATGAAATATGCCAGGATTTTTGAAAACTCCGGAGTCCACCTAAAATGACTAACCTAAATCACAGGGATGTCCTCGCAAGCCACGCTCTTGCTCAGAACTGGCTGCTGATCCCAGCACTTGTCTAATTCCTTCCTACAGCCTGCAGTGGCAGGAGGAACAGTCAGAAGCTCTCTTCTTCTCCCAGATGTTCTCCCAGCTACACCTGGACACATTCACTCGCCCATCGCAAAATCACAGCAAGTTTATGCTACGATAGGGCTTCAACACCTGCCTAATTCTAGAAATTACCAAAATAAATACAGCCTAAGTCTTTGCTCGTTGAATAAGGATAAAGTAACTTCAAAATCCACAGCCACTGGTTGCCATGCAACCTGCTATAGTATTATGGCAGAAATAAGCTGTGCTTGAATTTTCAGTGCCCTCTCGCTCAGCCTTCTTGATGTTGTGATACTCTAATGCTTCTCAGCTAACTTCCATTAAGTAGTTTTTTGTGGGGTAGTATTCCAAGGTTAAAATGATTAAATAACTTTTATGGTTGATCAAATATAAGCCCTTATTATACACAGTAGGCAAAACCATACATTTTAATTACTTTGTTATCAAAGATCTAGGTATTTACATTTCATTTTTCAGTTATAATTCTGAATTTAGTTTGACCTTCATAAAAAAAAGAGAAGACCCAAGATTCTTGCTGTCTTAAACAATTTTGCCCATAAACAAGAAAAAAAAAACATTAAGACATGGTAACAGCAAAAACACAGCAATGAGATCTATGTAGTCTATTAGAAAAATTTTCTACTGAGATATATTTTATTTCAGCATCAACTTTTAGCTCTTCAGTTTAATTTTTAACGACTTTAATTATTTCTGACTCGATAACAGATTTGCAGTCTAAGGACAATATATCAATATTTGATAATATTGACATCACATTAATTCCAAGTTCATATGTAGAGCTGTCAGTTGCATTTTTCCCTTATGAGAGGGACAAACCAGTTTAAATAGTGTAATAAAAAGAATAGTTTCAGGTACTCTACAGAACTTTGCTACTGACTGGTAACAAAGTAATTTTCTGTAATCAAAACAGACGAATATTTATAGTGACGTGTTTAAAAACTCACTCATAGTTAAGTGAAGTTTGTATTTTGCATTTTTGGCTTCTGAAATTATTTGAAGACAGATTTCACAGACAAAAATCTACCTAATAAGGTCCTGTCTTACAAATCCATTTATTGCAGAAATCTAATGCAATTCCAAATCTACCCATTAACCTCTACATCTAATGTAAAACCAGATTTATTAGGAGAGGATGGAAATACCATGTGGGTAATTGACACTATAAATATTTCAAAATAAAAATATCATCTTTCATTTATTAAAAAAAGCAAGGCTAAAAAAAATAAAAAGGCCCCATGACATATTTATGTGGAAAGATGTTCAGATCATCCTTTATAAGAAAACATCTTTTTTCCTCCAAATTTAGATTCAGTATTCTTCCATGGTTCTGCTGCATGAGGTTACACAGCAATGTTAAAGCAAAAACAAACACTGAGTTTAAAAACCTTGTATTTTAACAGAGGCTTTTTCTTTTTTTACTATTTATCTTTCCAGAGCTTTACAGCTTTTTTTTTTCCCCACAATCTACTGTGATTTTTAAATATGTATGATCAAAAATATGCCTGTGATGGGACGTCACAGATACATTTAAAATAATTTCCTTTTCATCATGCACTACCTCATAACTACTAATAAAAAAAAATACTAAATAGAAAGCATGAAATTAACAACAAGGAGTAGATTCAAATAACCTTGCAGCCGAAGCTTTGTAACCTAATTCCAATAATAGCTCAAAGATACGTGGCATAATAACATTTTCTCTTTTCAGATTGTAATGATGTTCACACGCAGACACATGGCCAGACTCATGGGTAAAAAAGGATTGTTTAACACCTTCCTGCTCGGGCTCTGGCACCTCACGTCTGAGGTAGGATACCTTGTTCTGTATCCTCCGCTGTGGCAAAGTTAGCTCCAAATCTCATCACCATATTCTTATTTATGTTGTTACTTTAGGGAACGAGCCCCGCACATCCCCCCTCACTCCCCAGCTCTAAACTACGGGCATTGCCTCCTCGCTCCGCTGAAAGGGGTGGGGTGGGGTGTGTGTGTGGAAAGGAGCTTTTCGGTTTGGAAACGCAATCTCCCGTAACTCCTGCGGAGGGGAACGGGAGCAGACAGCACGTAAGTGCCACATTGCCTTGTGTTTCAGAAACAGATGGGGGCACCAGCCGATACGCTCCACAACAGCCCGCCCGCCGCCCGCCGCGGGGAGAGCGGCAGAGCTGGCGGCGGCGGCGGCGGGAAGAGCGGCGAGGCGGGAAGAGCGCGCGCGGCGGCTCCGCCACCTCCGCAGCCCTGAGGGGAGCCGAGCGGCAGAGGCTCCGTCCCGGCCGGCGGGAGGCGAGGGAACGCCACCGAGCCCGGAGCTTTGCAGCCTCAGCCCGCCGTCCTTCCCCGAGCAACGCGTTTAGCAACGCGTTTAGTGTGGATACGGCCGGCCTGAAATGACGCTGTATAAAGGAAGAGAGCGTTCTACGCAGGAGAAGAGAGAGAGCTGAAAAGAACTTGAAGGAAAAGTTTAAAGGATCTGTCATCAAAACTTTAAATAGGCCTTTCTTCAGCTGTAGCTAAATTATTGTACTTCTTGATACTGTTTGCTCCTCATAGCAATTGAAAGCATATGTAATTTAACAGCAGGCCTCAATCCTTTAATAAGCTGTCTTTAAAATACCTTACATGGATTACCTATCTGTAAATCTGCTTCCCATGCAGAATGTGACAGCATTATGGAAATTGTGAGTTTAGTAAAGATGGCATATACCAAAGAGAACCACATCTGCACACTGTAAGATTATACCAAACATTGGAAGTAATCTTTAGTCATTTATAATACTGCAGAATGCATAATTAAGATTAAGGGCTCTATTCTGCCCTTACTTATGTCCTATGTATCTCATAATTTTTTTTCTTCCCCTGTAAATTAAAGGGAAAAGTAGCACTGCAAGGCTTTCTTGTTCAAATTATGCAAAGTTGGTATTCATCTTTCTGCAATTTGGTGCACATCTAAGGAAGTTTGGCAAAAAGGGAGCGATCACATATGGAGCAGCATCTATACTAAAAAGGGCTATTCTGTGTTTGCCAAAAGGAGCAACTTGCAAGTAGCACGTATTTCCTTATCACTTCAGAAAAAAAAAAAATTTGAAACAAACAACAACAACAAAAATAAAACCCACCCCTCCCCTCAAAAAAATCCCCCAGAATTTCCTCGAGAAAGAAGCACAGCTCAAAGAGATGCTGTGCTCAGAGTCACTGCTGAGTGCCTAGACAGAGACACAAATGTCTGAGCAGCTACAGCAAAGGAGGGGAATCGCCAGCTTTTGGCAAGGAAAGGGCAGCACTAGTGTTCCCTGGTGCTCACGTTTCTAAGTCATACCGACTTCTGCACTTAGCAATGTAAATTTCTGCTGCCATTTGCTGGTGGGAGAAGCAGCAACAGGAGAGCTTGCTCTAAACCAGCGCTGGTGGGCAGGAGGAGGAAGGGAGAGAGGGGGGGGAGAAGGAGAGCAGCTTACAGTAACCTTGTTCCTTCAGTGGAAGATCTACACACCACCAGCCAGCTATGTGTTTTCTTTGCCTACCCTCAACTCCAGGAATCTGCAGACAGCATCTATTACCCACTGTTATTTACTGTGATCTTATATTTTATGCCACAATATACAAGGTTCTTTACAGTTCCCTTTCAGCTGGTACCACGATATGGGGTCTGCAAGACTGGACCAGAATTCATCCTTGCATCTTACCTCTGACAAATGCTTTACTATTTGCAGTAGATGAATGAAACACAATGCCTATCTTACTGGAAGCCATTCATTATATTCCACTATAGAAATCAGGAAACATATCAGTTAGTGGCAGGGTAACACAGTTCACATCCAGCTTTGGCCTTTTTCTTTGCCAACTAATGAAAGCCAAACAAAGGCATTTTCTTTTTTTTTTTTGAGTAATTTTTACTAATGACTAAGATCCACACACATGGTTAATGTCTGCTACTTTGGAAACAGTGGCATTTCTAGGACCTGGCATTTGAGATGGCAGATGGGGTGGAAAGGAATTTGCCTCTGGGGTTAGGGCTCTACATGGGTCTCCTCTGCCCACTGCCGAACTGTTTGCTCGGTGTAGAGCATTAAAGATGCTGCTATTTAGAGCATCTGAATCTGAGTTTTAGCCCTTTCTTTATGCTCAGAATTAGTGCTGGGTATAAACGTTGGTCATACTAATAGCAAACAAAATACATTGCAAATACGTGCGGCACGTTGAGGCCCTGGAGAGCCTCCAGTGTGAAGTGGTATCTCAGCTGCAGTGGCAGCTTTCTCACATAAGGAGGACACTTCCCCACCCCACCCGGCTCACCCCCCTGCAAGAGCCCAGAGAACGCACGCGGCTTGAAATGCAGAATTAGCTAAGCAACTAGCACATCATATGGCAAAACAAACAGTATTCTCCGGCTCGTTACAAGCTAAATGTGCCACTTCAGAGAACAATGCGGAGTCAAACAAATTGCAAGACTGCCTCACCATTAATACACGGTTAATCCTCCAGTCAGACCTAATGGTAAAATTGTATAGAAAGTAAGGAGGTGATTATTAAAGGAGTGTGAACAAATTCCAGCTCTAAAACAGACATAGATAAACTGACATATGCACAGACATCTCAGATGGAGACTCAGCACTCTAAATCACAGGAAAAGAAAAAAAAAAACCAACCCTTTGCATTCCTATATATACTTGGAACTGTTAGTTCCTCACTGCTGCAGTAGCATTCATTTCCTAAACTTCTGAAATCCTCTTTATCAGCGAGATTCTCATACACTCTTAAGAGAAAGTAATGGTAACCTATCACTTTTAAGAGTATAGCTTTTGAAAACTAGACTGTCAGAATGCTGCAGGATGTACAATAAAAAGCCAAGGAATGGCAAAGAGACTGGCTAGATGTTTTAATATGTTTCCAGTATCCACGAGGCTGTGATTAATTTGTTCTCTCTCATCCTCTTTTCAAAATGGTAGGAAAGCCTCTAACATTTCTGTATTTAGCATTACTGTAAATTGAGATCCCGGCTCAATTTAGGGATTTTATTGCCACAGAAAGCAGATTGATAATGATTATTA
Source organism: Ceyx cyanopectus (assembly GCA_013401355.1). Classification (NCBI taxonomy): domain Eukaryota; kingdom Metazoa; phylum Chordata; class Aves; order Coraciiformes; family Alcedinidae; genus Ceyx; species Ceyx cyanopectus. The sequence goes on along the minus strand of VYZU01039667.1, from coordinate 74,573 downwards.
TTATGAACATTTGTAAGGCAACGACTACTGAATATTTGTCTTATATAAAAATTGTTCTGAAGTACCAAGAGCAAATGTCCAATAATCTGGTATAATCTCACTTTTTAAAAAATGAAGAGATTTTCTTTCCCAGTAGATTATATGAAGAGTTGGAGGATCCAGACAAAAGAAACACCACAGTAAAAGAACAGCTTATGCAGTTCCTGAATGTAGTCATGAATTCAAAGAGCTGAACATTAACAAAGCTGTCTAAATATACACAGTTAATTTGGCAATAGTAGCTCCTGCTTGAATTACTGATTATTTTCAATTGCTTCTGCATCTGAAACCTTGCTGTCTGACCCCCAAAGAAATTAAAAGTTTTATAAGTCTCTTGGACTGTCCTGACATAACTGCCCAATGGTCTTCTGGAAAAATGAGGTTAGTGGGTCACTACTTTTAATAGATAGCTTCTTAAGCAAGACCTGGATCATTTTTAGTTTGACAGATTTTTGGCAAATGCCCTTCATTTTGAAAGATGTTCACAATCTCCAGCACTCCTAATTGTACTCGCATCTCTTGGTGCCATTTTTTAACTAAAGAGAGAGAAAAAGGCAGCTCACAGCTCAGTACAATCTTCTCATTCATTAGTAAACCCCCCAAAAAAATGTTCCTGAAAGGGGCTAAAGGCAAGAAGTGGCAGATTGCAATGCGTGGAGATAACTCTTTTCATGCCTTGAAAATTTCCAACTTCTTTTTCCTCATTATCTCTACAGAAGCATCATATATTTGAGCAGCTAGGGTGAAAAGCTGCTGCTGAATATTGGTGTATCCCACAGCAATTATTTTACAGTGGCTCCCAGTTCCCTTGTGCTGACCACATTCCAGAGGAGCAGCAGCTCGCTGATCAAGACTCTGTGCTAAGGCTCATTTAACCTGCCCTGCATCTCTAAGGTCTCTTTAGGTATCAAAGCCAACATTCTAGTGACACTGGGATTGTTGAACTCCTCCATTTCTCTGAAAACAATCCACTGAACAAAGGGATTACATGGGGAACTTGGGAGCTTTGTCTTTACTCCAGATTTAACATTTTTGTAAGATGCACATGCTCGTAAAGCATAAAAATTAATAACAAATAAAGAATATCTTTCTTAATCTGATTATATATATATTTTTTTTTATGGAGCCAAACAATACAGAACAGACTAATGAGGGGCAGAGTCAGCCTTTACATAATTTCAAAGGCTGTTTTTATCTTTAAGATGTACTATTTTTTTACCAGTTCTTTCTCTTTTCAAATGTATCTAGAAAATACATTCTACTTTTTAATCTTTAATGTAACAGTTTATGCTTGAAGAAACACTAGTAGATCCACTGACTAGCATCTTTTTAGTAGAGCTGCTGTTAGACCTGATAGGCTGTCTCAAAGACTCAAGAGAGGGCACTCATATTTAAATCAGAAATGGGGAGGATTTGGTTTTAAACTCTACTTTATCCATGCCTATGCTTTTCTTATTATTGCCTTTATATCAATGACATCTGAATTCTGACTTCTTGTATCTAGAATTTTGCAGCATTCCATTTGGGGCAAGTGGGTTACTGTTTTCCAAAGCATTACTGCAGAGCATGGAGGGAATTGTTGGAGAGAGTACCCTGCCACCTCTGGTAGGGCAACCATTCATAAGCTCTGAGAGGTGCATAAAGTGCTGTTTGCTTTATCAGTTAAGTATTTGACATTATCTTCTAAATGCTATCTCTTCTGCTCCCTCAAATTCTGAAAGACTATAGCTGCAAAAGACATCATCTGTTCCTTCCTATAGTCTCAAGACAGAATCATCAGTAGTCTAATTAATCTAGAAGCTAATTCATCTAGTCTCTCTCTCTCTCCTTAAAGACCTCTAATGATGCAGACTCTGTAACTTGTTCCAAAGCTTCAGATTCCTTGTCCCAAACTGATTTCAAGTACAGAAGTTGAGGGTTTTTGAAAGTCAGAATGCTCACATGCTGCTGTAAAGCTGGACCCATTCATTCCTCTAGTAAAAAGGATTATTTGTTCAACACCGTGGTTCCAAAAATGTAACTGCCTGCATTAGAATTCCTATTCCTTAATTCTCTTTTTTAAGTGCTGCTCTGTGAAATCATTTGTGACTATGTTGATTTTGAGTAATTTATTATCACTTGCACCACCTTCCCTTTCTCTTTTAATATTCTCAGTTGATTTTTCTCCTTTGGTAATAGGACACCAGAACTGCCTTTGAAAGAAAGTGCTGAAAAGGCTCAGTGGTCCTTGCAGTCTTTTTATTTTGCCCTTCCTGTTTCAGAGAAAATACCATATTCCATATCTGTATCTTCCTGGCAAGTGGGGCTTTTTGTTGTTTTTTTACTTGAAGCTCCAAGGATGAGCAACTAAATTTACTGTTTCTCCTAACAGAAAAAAATAAATCATAGAACAGAATCATAGCATGCCTTGGGTTGAAAGGCACTAGGGTCAGCTAATCCACTCCCCATGCTGACAGCAGGGACATCCTCCACTAGAGCAGATTGCTCAGAGCCTCAGCAAGCCTGACCTGGAATGTCTCCAGGGATGGGGTCTCCACCACCTCCCTGGGCAGCCTGTGCCAGTGCTCACCCCTCATAGTAAAGAACTTCTTCCTAACATCCAGTCTGAGTCTACCCTTCTCTAGTTTAAAACCAATATCTCCTGTCCTAGCACTACATGCTGCTGTAAACAGTCCCTCTCCAGCTTTCTTGCTTCAGGTACTGGAAGGATGCTATCATATGGAGTTAAATAAATAAATAAATAAACAAACAAATAAATAAATAAAATATTTTAAAATATAAATATATATATATATTAATTATCAACCATTTCCTGCAACAACACGGTGAAAAAAAACATGCATATATAAAAGAAGTAGAAAAACCCAATGGACTGAGGTAACCTCATTGAAAGAGATCAGGTGATCATTCATTTAGTAATAACTCTCTGTGTGTGGTGACAAATAAATGTGCAAATACAAACAGCACTGTTCCTGCACTAAGGTTTTTACAATCTTCAGTGACACACAGTTTAACACACTTAATTTGGATAAAATTTTAAACTGGATAAAATTGGTGCTGCAGAACAAGGAGTGGTGCTTTAGAAAGCAAGTTCTCTGCATCAGAGGAGAAATCAAGATGGTCTCAACTGTCTTCTAACCCAGCCCTGTTTTCTCTCATGTCCAACTTGGTTTTCTGATTTGAATTTTTCTCCTTTGTCTGTTCCTCTCTCTTGCTGCATCTGGAATGCACTTTCAAGTGCTAAAAAGAAAGCTGTTTTCCATTCCTCCCCCTCAGTCTATCTGCTCCCATATTCCCTCTCAACACTGGCCACAGCAGCATGTCCAATGAACACCCCACTTCTGTCTTCTCATTTGGCTCAGACTGTACTGGGATATATTAGTTTTAAGACTAATTAAATGAGAAATACACTGCTCAGCTCCACACCAAAGCTCAACTAGCCTTGTCCCTCAGATGATGCCCAGCTCCTGAGTTCAAGAGCAGCTTGGATAAAACAGCTCTTAGGTAAGATCTGAAGGGAGATTAAGACTTCTACCCTTCTGGTTTAACCTTTCAAGAGCACAGCCTTTCCCATCCATCCACACAGCTACAGTCACACTATTAATTTGCACAAATAAATACAGTCCTCACAACTACTGCAGTGTTCCTCAGGCTTCTGATACACCCTGCACCAGCACCTCTTCTCCTTTCAAACCCAAATATCCCTTCCCCTTCCCATAGATCTCTAGATTTGCTTGTTGCTCACATGCTGAGCCAATGTATACCACACTGATTCAATAGCCTCTGCTTGCTCAAGCATGTTCGCTGCATTCATCTCCTATTTTTTTCCCCAGTTATTTTCTTATTGCAACATATGACAATTAATATAGCAGTAGAAACAGGAAAAAAAGACACAAGATTTTGGAAACATATTTAAAATTTTTTCCTGCAAATCTAAATAAAACTGTGGAAAAATACATTGAAAAATACAAGCATCCCATGAACAATATATCTAATCTAGGGATGAGGTGATAAAATCCTGCACAGTTTAGTCCTGTTTTAAGGTGAAATCACAGTACAAATACAGAACACTCACACACACTTCCAGGACAAAATTATGGTGATTAACAATTGTAGTCAACTAATATCTAAACAATGGCTTCACATTTTTGTGACCCAGCCTGTAAGTCATTAAAGCTGAGTTAGATAGACTAATTAAATGGAGTAATAATAAATTTGCTGTGCCATTACAAGTACTATTACTACCATCACAGAGTTAATACTCCCACCTCCCAAGGAAATACATGCCCATTTATACTTCCAACATGTAATGAAACATGGTCTTTTCAATTATTGTGGGGTTTATCCCTGTGAGTTGTAAAAGAACCAGCCTAAAATACTGGCTTCAGACCTGGAGAAATGTTTATCTGGATCTGAACTTTATATTTAATGTTCACCCCTGATGAGCAGAAAAATGGAAGCTAAATTCATTTTTGTCCTGAATTCACACGCACGTAGTTTGAATAGCTGTAGTGTGAACTCTCCCTTCAGAGAAAACATACTATAAAATGTACATTCCTACTAACCTCTACTGCAATCTTGTGGTAACAAAAGTATATTTTCTGTTTTGAGTTAGATTGGATTCCAGCTTTCAAAAAGTGGAAGGAAAAGCAGTAATCTACTTTTCTACTCAGTTTTCAAGACCTGATAAAAAAAAAGTTGTAACAGGACTGTGACTAGGCTAAAATAAACATAGATAGCAAGGCATTGTTAGGAAAAAAATCAAATATGCCTTTTGTAAGTTTGTCAGGAAAATATCACTGGTGATAAAATGTCTCCTGTTGGGGCAGAGGATGCCTGGGAGACAGCCTGGGGGGATTCAGGCTGGAGACACTGGGCAGCAGTGTGCCAGGGATTAGCCAGGTGGCATGGAACTAAGGCATTGCCTCACTGAAAGCCCACCAGTGTCCTGCACTGGGAGAGAACCTTGCTGATTTGATGTCATAAAGGCTACATAAAACTCAAAAATCTGGCCATTATTTTGGTTTTTTTGTTTTGTTTTGTTTTGTTTTCCCACAGACACAGGCTAGCATTTGGATACGTATCAGAGATTCTAATACTACAGAGTCAGTCCTTGCAGATTTATCAGGGCTTCCCATTAACCTTTTCATCACCTCTGTCTCCTCAGCAAGGCTTCTCAAGGCAGCAGCAGAAAGAAAACCCTGCCAGAGGAGCTGTGTGAAAGCTGCCCTGCCTGGGACCAGTGTGGGATACTGGTGAGCAATGCTACAGCTGAAAAGATTTGCTTTCTCTGCAGGGCCATGCAGCTGGGTACCCCAGGAGGGAAACACTGCAGTTGCTACTTCTCTGGCCAGATTTTCTCAGCTGCATCACCTGAACCCTCCTCACACAGTACTTCCTGCTGCCACTGAAAACCACTACTGATAGGGTTTGTGTGGAGCTCCGAAGTGATGATCCAGAGAACATTGAATCAGACCCATCATTAGCACCTATTAACAACTCCATCAAATGCCTTGATTTGTAGTTTTCCATCTCTTATTTGGAGTGCAGCAATGAAAATGACTGCACCTAGCTAAACCACATAGCTATGAAATAAAACTGTAACTGAAAGGAACTTGTTTTCATAATCTGAGCTGCACATTGGGCAGATGAATTCTGAACTTGCTCTTTTTCTATTTTTTCTTGGTTTTAAATTTTTTTGGTAATGTTTAGACAAAGATTTTTGTTTAACTTTTGTTGAAGACTTCTGACTTAATCCAATGAAAATTCAGGAGGATAAATTTTGTCCCCAGTCTGCAGGGCACTTGCATTCCATGTCATTCTGTTGTTTGTTTTTTTTTTTTCCCATGCCATCCTCTCAGTCACAGTTCCAGCCCCATTTTTAGACTGAAGTGATAATGATGCTTGTTTTCACATTTTGGTATATTTAAAGATAATTCTTAAGGTGATAAGAACTATTGATCTCTTAAATTTAGAATGTATATATTTATCTTTTCATTAAAAGAAAATCCAGCTGGCATTGCACCAACTAAACTCTTGATGTTTGACTATAAAGCTTCTGAACTAAGATGCAGTCAAAATGGACGAGGGCACCTTTTGGTTCAGCTCTACAAAATCCTAAATTGGAAAATATGTTGAGTTTTGAACCTGGCAGTAATGCTGCAGACATCCAGATTCTCTTAAAAGACACGCTCCAGCACTTGTATCTTTAAATCCAAATGCAAATGTGTTCTATTTTTGGTCATTCACACACCAAATGTATTTCCAAGTTTCAGGTGTACACCCGATTCTTCTCCATGAGGAGATTCAGGTGACTGGGAGTTTGTCTTGCACCTTTTTCTAGTCTGCCAGGCCATAAGCCAACATTACAAGCTGTATTTTTTACTTTTCTGAGTCATACAGATAAAAGGAAAAACCAATAAAATTCCCTGCACTGTGCACCACTCAGATAACAGACAAATATAAGCAAAACAACATCAATCTTTATGTATACATTAAAATGAAAGTACAATCTTTGAGATCCCACGTGTTTGGTGACATCTCTTTTCCGCTTTCTCCTCCTTACCCTGTTTTTTGCCCTCTAAAAGCAAGCTACCCCCTGCTCTGCATGCCTGCAGGCACGGATTCTATACTTATTTCCAGAGAGAGGCTTCACTCCCTCTCCCTCTGCCCAGTAAGGACAACACTGATGTCCTAAATATTCTCAAGTAGGGGAAGATTCACCTTCTCCACCTAACCCCTCCCTGGCCCGTGTCCGTGTCTTTCCAATATCCAGCAGAGCTGGAGAGCCAGCCTCTTTCCTTCTATAACCTTAATTGTGGAATGGCTTCGTGGGCCTCCAGGTGAGTAAAAAAGCTGGAGCACGATGGCATTAGAGCAAGGATGTGCTTGGCAGAGCTGCTGGGTGGCAGTGGCAGCAGCAGCCCAGGCATCTGCCTCCGCACCGGGCTCTGCCCGTGCCACAGCCAAGGAGCCTGCTGCAAAAGAAGACTGCCACAGGGAATAAAAAGCAAAACCTGAGGGAGAAAAATGGATAGCTTCCAATTAAAATTACCATACTGTAATTTTGTTAGTTATCAGCGACAGACTAAAGTACACGGCGGCTTAACTGACAAGAAAATGTCCTTTTGGGCATAATACAGCAGACAGATCTTTGACTTTTTAGCATGCAGTGTCCAGATGGTACTTTCTTGCCTCACGTTGTGATGAGGAGGCAGAAAGGCCATTTCAGAAACAGTGGCGGTGAAAGCCAGCATAGATCAGAGGCTGCCTGAGCGACGAGGATGCAGCGTATCATTGCAGGTAATCCTCACACGAGGGTATGTACAGTGGGAAGGATATTTTCTAAAGCTATTTGCTGGAGACACTATCAAGTGCACTTAGAGCAGCAGTTTGTGCAGCTGATTGGAAACCCACCCCGCTGCTGCTGAACGCCCGGCAAGACCGGCAACTATTTATTTACAAGACGCAAAGAAAAAACATCCCCGAATAATAAAATGTTCCGCCAAATTCCAGCATGCTATATTAACTTAGGAAGGCTATTGTATATTAAAAAGTTGTGCCCTCTTCATTTTTTTCCTGCAGTCTTGACTTTAGAGACGTGCACAATGTGCTTCCCCCCTCCACCCGACGAGAGATAATCTTTCTTCTTCAGCGCTCACAAATCCCGCGGCTAACTCCCCTTGTGAACCTGAGTGATATTGACATGGGGGTGTAGAGTCAGGCAAAAAAAACCCAGGCATCTTCTGATGAAACACATAAACTACACACATTCAAGAACAAAACAAAAATCTTCTAAAAGCCTGTGTGTAAGATAAGACTGCCTTGGGGGCAGCTCGAACTTGCGGTCTTGGCCATTTATGCAGGATTTTACAGAGCCATCTATTACAGTATTCAACAAAAAGAAGTACTTCAAAAAGCTTCCTTCCCCCCCTTCTTTTTTTTTTTTTTTTTCAGTTGGAAGTACAATAATTTGTAAGTCAAAATTTGGAAGTGTTCCCAGTTTTTGGCAGTAAAATGATAATACTGGGCATATCATTTTAAAGTGGAATCTCATGGAAGTTAATTCAGACGACAAGGTCACTTTTAGACATTTTTTTCCCTTATGTTTTGGACTGAAAATAATTCCCAAATCCTATTATTTGAAGCAGGGGTACTTACCATAGCAATCCCTGCCTCCCCTGATACACATGCTACCTCTGAGATAGAGTGCCTTAAAAAAAACCCCTCACAAGAATATATACCACAAGCTTCAGAGTTTTTAAGCAATGCAAAGAAAAAGTTGTACACCAAGAAATCCTAAAGCGTACCTTTGTACTGCTTGGTTTTAACATGAACTTTCCAGAGTGTGAGTTTTCTTCCTTTGTAAAAAAACAAGCAACTTAGAAGAAAAGGAGGAAAAGGATGCTGGGCTCTCTTAACAGCTAAAACGGAGCAGTAACTGTAGTACAACTGATAAACTAGAATCAAGGTTTCCTTTTTCTGTTTTACAATTCAAGCTGAGGACACGATGCCCCGAACCTGTAATTCCTACTACATTATTATAATTAAAACACAAAACCGACCAACCAAACCCATCAATGTGTTTGCAGAGAATGGAAGGCTTATGGGAAATCCTAATTAAATTACTGCCGCCAAAATAAAGAGGCATGTGGGGCTCAGAGAGATCAACTTATCTCTAGATAAGATTAAATCGACCCACACAGAACTGAGATATTCATGTCTCCAAGCATCATAGGTATAAAATCATACACGTCATGTAAGTATTTCTGAAGAGCATTTATTAGTATTTTTTTTCCATTTGGAATACTTTGGTTTGAAAGCACAAACCTCCAATATCTGAGGAAAGCCCTGAAGTCCATTTACACCGAGTTCTCCCTATTGCTCTCACCTTTTCCCTCACACATAAACCCCACTGACAATCTGTAAGAGCAGCACTGTGATTCACTATCAAAATGCAGGCTACATTTAACTAGAACCAAGTCTAAACATTGCCAGTGTGTGTACTTAAGATTCATTTGCTTGCCAAATGGCTTTGTCTCTTTCCTTGGTTGTTGTCAGAAAGAAGCATTTTGATCTAAATGATTGAATTCCTCAAGCTCAGGTACTGCTGATAATGGGATTTATCACAGGCTAAAAAAGCCAAAAGTGATCAGAGACCCTTTTGAAAATGCCATCATGCTGCTGACTTGAACTGGAACTTAGAGGCCAGAAGCAAGGCTGAACACACGTGGGCATGGAGGACATTGCTTGGAGCACCCTGCTCAGACACACACCCCAAACTCCTGCTGATGGAAAAACATTTGCAAACCCACCTGAAAGCACAGGGTGGAGAGGAAGAGTAAAGATGTATGTACCACTGCTGTTTTCCCAGACATGCATGGGGATTTTCTCTCTTTTTTTTTTCTTCTATAGCATCTGTTGTATTCAGTAACAAAGCAAAGCAAAACAAAGCAAAGCAGCAAGCAAACAGCAACAAACCCTTTATTCTAGATATTGCTCCTAGCGTTGTGCCTCTCACTAACTAGCTCCTGCTCGCAGCCTCTGCTCTGGTGACTGTTGCTTGCTTTGTTTCTCTGGAAGCACTTGGGTACATGACAGATAGAACAAAAAAGAGGAAAAGTGAATTGCAAACTGCAAGGATCCAGCATGGAGCATATCTAATGGCCATCTGTATACATGCTGCAAGGAAGCAGGAGAGCACTAAAGTAAAAGACACTTTCCTCGGTCTTTCCCTCTCTCTGCCATGTGTCATTTACACATATGAATCCAATGCATCTGAGAGATGATTATCTGGCAGTGTCTTGCTAATCTGCTCATCAGTTACAGGACAGACAGGCACATTTTAAGCGTATCAGTTCCTCTGTGAGTCTGAGTTAAACTGAAGCCATGAGAGAATAGAAGACAAATACACTAAGCCAGCGCAATCCTAAAAGATGATAAAAGCCTTAAGTGATCCAGGAGAGCCCCAGAGCCTAAACTAGTGAACTTTAAAACAGCCTGTGTTAAAATAATGAAGTGAAATGCCTCCATTAAATATTTTCTGATTTTATTTTTCCCCTCCATTAATACACAACGCGGGCAAGTTCGGTACATTTAACACAACAGTACAGATGGAAAGAATAACAACTGAAACTAATTCATTTTGATTTCTGCTTTACAAATAAGAGAAAGACTTGGTCTCCTCTGAAAGATTTATGAGGCTTCCCACCATAAAGGAGCCTGGATTACAGCTATGCTTACTTTATAAAATGAAATTCTGCCATTACAGGCAAGAGTTCATGGCTGTAATTATTTCAATGCACTTCCCAGTCAATGTGTCTTACACAGCTGAGCCAAACCCTCTCTTACATATGCAGGTCATTTCATAAGAAGTCTAAGAGCTTCAACAACTTTGTGTGACCTTGCATTGAATAACACTGGAAAATTGATTTGGCTCTAGTAATAAAAGACCGTCTGCATTATCTGCATTCTAATTATAATTAATATAACCAGGATAACTGCTGTATTATTTACGATTAGAGCTATGGTGGGCACAGTGTAATAATAATCTGCTACATAATTTTTTATTGATCTGATGGCTTTATTGCAGAAAAAAAACAAAATGCTACACTGCTGTACTACTAAAATTGCCTTTCTAGACATGGCTGTTTAGAGGAAGAACGTTCATTTAACATTTCTTTTATCTCATCAAATTCCCATAGATTTTAATATGAGAGTATGATGCTTTCTTGCCTGCTTGCTTTCACTTTTTCTTTTTTTTTTTTTTTTAAGACAAAATGGACTGATGAACGCACCCATATTTTCCATTGTTCATTTACTGGGAAACACTCACTCCTTGCAATTCTTCAGTAATTGCAACACATCTTGTTAAGAGAACTGGGCTGTACCCCAAGTTGTACAGCTCTCCATTTCCACTCATCCTTCTTGAAAATAAATTAAAATTCGAAAAATAATTTAAACCTGACAGAATTGATTTAATTTCTTCTCAATATCCTAAGCTATTACTTAGGAAGCTAAATCACTGTTCCATGATCTCACATTTTAACTCCTTTTCCCAAACTCTGGTGAAATGGCAGTGAAGCTCTGAATTTGGCAGAACCAGCCTCAAATGGGGTGTTTTGGCAAGAGCCAGATGTGCAGTGGGAAAGCTCGAGGCAACATTTCTAGGATGCAGTAACAAATCTGAAAATGATTCTGCAGTTTCAATATAAAATTCAGAAACTGGATGATAAAAATAAGACAATGCTTTCCCAGAAAGCCATTACAAAGCTCCAAACTCTCTAACACCAAAACAGATTTCCTTTTAAAGTTTGTTCTTTTCATCGTACGATGCTACCTACTTTTGTTTTCTGATCTTCACTTGATTGCAAGTGAAATAATGAATAACTTGTACAGATGAGCTCATTATTAGACTTCAGAGTTAATATTTACAAGCATGAATCTTGAGAGTTTATTCTTAGAACTTGTTTCCAGCTGCATCAGGACAATATCCGAAATTAATTATAATGTAAGATAGAACAAATGCCTATCATATTTATAGGAAATTTATAGATTTTCATGATTACCTATTATGTTATTAATAATAGGTGTGCTGATGGTATCATCTGTGAGAGAAAGATAAATTCTCACTTTCTTATTCTTTCCCTGCATGTTTTCATCTCCACAGTCTGTGCTTCTGGATGATGTTTTCATGTGTTTATAACAGCTTCCACACTCTTCCTTTATAGAGTTGATTGCATTTAAGCCCTGCTGATTCCTATCCAATTATGTTATCTTAATATATTATTTTATTGTCATTTTTAAGAAAGAAAAACAATCAAACAAAAATCTTGCAGCTGCACAGGTATTTAGCTCTCATTTGTACTGCTCTCAAGAGTTATCAATTTAAATTCAGTGATTTGCCATTGAAACACAGGCTTGAAATAACTGGAAACAGCTCCCATTACTAACACACAATCATCCCACTGGCACAAGGTTTAAACTGAGAACCAGCAGCCTAGGATCACCTGGAACATCCCCATTCACTGGTTCCTGTGGTTTTAACTCTTCTCATTGCTCCATCTGCAGCAAGCACAAAACCCTGTCTCCTCCCATGAATGATGTACAGAACAAGGATGATGTTCTGCTCAAGGATTTCCTCCAATGTTCTGTTTTCTTTCCCTTTAAAAGACAAAGATCTTGTCCCATCACTTGTCATTTGGGAGATGAGCTTGACCTCCAACTCACTACACTCTTCTTTCAGGTAGCTGTGGGGTGTGAGAAGGTCTTCCCTGAGCCCTCTTTTCTCCAGACTAAACACCTCCTCATCAGACTTGCTCTCCAGACCCCTCCCCAGCTTTGCTGTCCTTCTCTGGACCTGCTGCAGCACCTCCATGTCCTTGCAGCAAGGGGCCCAGAACTAACTCAGTATTCAAGGTGCAGCTTCACCAGTGCTGAGTCCTGGCAGAAGCCAGGATGGTGTTTAAAATTTAGCCATTAAATTTAGCTCTTCCTTCACCTGATCTGCTCAGGGAGGTGCTTTCAGGTTAAGCATGGATTTAAATGATTTTTTCTGGATGTGAGAAGGGATGGATCTTGGCATCTGGGCTTGTTCTGATACTGCTTCAGTATCTTCTTTCATCTCCCTACACCAACATTTGGAGGGACTGTAGGAACACTTCCTACACTGACAACGTTTGGGTTTCTCTTTGCTTTAAACAGCTTTGTAAAGAAGGCAAGTAGAGTGTCTTATGCCTAGTTTTCTTATAACCAAAAAAACTTGTCTTATGTCTTCAGAATGGAGAGATTCCAAAACTCCTTCTTTCTTCTTACAATGTTCAGCTGATCGCTCTGGGAATTTCCTGAAGATCATTTATCTTATTATGCAATACCAAAAAAGGAATGACTGAATTATTTCCTTTTTTTTTTTATTATGTGTGGTCATGGCCTATTATAAATAGAGGCTGGGCTTTTCATGACACCTCAATTATTTCTGCGTGCAGTGGATCTATTTATAAGAAAAAACAGTCCTGTAAACTTGTCCTGGCTCTGAAAGTCAAACTGGGTTCTTTCTATGTCACTCATCACTGAGCATGGTGTTTATGAGAACCAAATTAGGTCTTTTTTTAAATGGCAGCTGTTGAAGGCATTCAATGCCCTCACTAGGTTTGTACTGATAGAGAACTGCTTGCAATTTATTAAAATATTCTGAGAAGGATACATAAAGTAAAATTCAATTGACTCTTTCTTAGCTGCACTGAATTCTGCTGTACCAACACAAATAAGGAGTAAACTTTTTTTTTCCCCAACAAAGCCTACAGATTCAGTTGTGAATGCAGACAATAAGCAGATTATTAACCAGATAGATAATATTGCTAAAGCTGTTCCTCTGAACAGAGATACTTATTACCTCTGTGAGAGCCTCACAAACAATATATTATCCTTAGATGTCAAACGAAGCACAAATATTATTTTGGTTAGAGCAGCTCCACTTAATCGAAGTTTCTCAACATAATTTTCTTCTATTTCTCCTCATTTCTTAATCATGATTGCTGAGGTTGCAGCTTTAAATAGATACAGATAAAGTTTGGGATATGATAAAAAAGATTTGGGGAATTTTGAAATTATGGGAAAAATTCAGTAAGTTGAAAGGTTACCAGAAGTAAAAATGTCTGGCTGTATACAGAATTTACATTTCATTTAAAATTTCATTTTAAAATGGACAACTTAACTGAAAGCAGTTAAACTCATAATGGTTTTAGTCCACAGTAAAAAGTGATGATATTGCTTAACTGTAGAGGAAGTATTAGAATACAAAAATTAGCAGATACTGAAAAAACCCCAAATAATCTAAAAATAATCAGTAAGCACGTCTGCTAATGCTACATTTTCCAACTGTTCACCTCGGAAAACTCCGGGCTTCTAGTTTATGTTTATTGAGCCACAAGCAATTCATTCTGAAAATAGGGATTCCAATTTTGCTAAGGTCTTATGAAATATGAGTCTCATTTCTCCCCATTCTTTCAGCCCATGCAGATAGATAAAAGGATGCCACTGTCAGGGCGTAACAGGGATCTATTCCACATGTTACAAAAGAGATATATGGCAAAATCCTTCAAATTATGCATTGTTATTAACAGAAGTTGAGAGTGCAGTCCCATCCTCCCAAGCCCTTCCTACTCAGCTTCAATATGAAAGTTGTGCTTGACTGGGCATTATTGTTCAGATACTCCCTTCCACTCCAGAAGAGACAATTCTGTATTTTTCTACACCAAATACAACACAGAGGCTGGAAAAATTAAAATTTCCCTGATGTCTCTCTGAAATGCAGCCTACAGAAAAAAAATGTTTGTGGACAAACAGCAGCAGCAGCAAGGTAAGAACATCCATCTCCCTTGGCCCTTTCACTTAGCTGATGGCTGAACTTCAAAGCCTACTTTTGGACTATTTAAAATGCTAATATGATTAATAACAGGGAATTACTTTTTTACACCAAACTACACAAGGAAATTAAATTTAAAAAACCTCTATGCTAATGCACTGTAAAGGTTGCAGTTACAAATCACAGATCTGTTCATGGATATTTCATGAGCAGAAAAAAGGCTAAATTTGTCAGATAAATTATTCATTGTGAATTATTTGCTTAGCTCTATACTTTGCATGCGTGCTGTATAAATTTAACAGGGATTCTGGTGGTACCTCTGAAAGCAGCACAGTGCAAATTCTGCATATTCTGCTGCAGTCTCCCATTTGCCTCACCGTATGTATTCTGGGGGTGAAACTCAACCCTCCCACACCATAGCTGCTTGCTGGAGCTTTCCACGCTGTTATGAAACCCACCCCCAGGCTGGACAAAGCCCAGGCTGCCTCCCCTCCCCTAGGGTGGGTGTGAAAGCCACCCAAGCTGGGCCAAGAAAGGGGTACTGGCAACTCTGTGAGAGGTGTGAGGCTAAACTTGCTGCCGGGGCTGGTTTGTGGTTCCATGAGGCAATGAGGAGAGGGATGGAGGTGTGTGAGGCCGGCCTGGCTGACTGCTCTCCTCACTCCAGACTCCCTGCAAGGTGTGCCAACACCTCGCCTGATGGCAGAGCATCCCCCAAATACTGCTTCTTGAAGCTCATGCCAACTTTGATCTTCAGTATAGTGCACAAAAAAAAAAGAAAAAGAAGACACTGTGTTAAAATGCCTTGGTTCTGATGAAGCAAAAAGGAAGATTTGATGTTAAGATGGCAGGAAAAACCTGTAAACCATCACCACACTACACAGCAGCTCCTTCAGAGAGACACTCCGGAGGGAGACGAAAATCTCTCTGAACAAAGACTCCAGCACACACATTAAATATCAAAACAAATAAATGTTTCTGTCACACGCCAGGTCAAAACTCTTACATCTCTTAAGGGGAAAGCAGTGTGACAGCATCAGTGTTGTTTTACAGGTGGAAGTTAAAATAAGCTGTACTGTGTGACTGGCAGGAGCAGGATTTGTAATGGTGCTCAGGCAGCACTGAGGAGCAGCTAAACGTTCTGCTTTAGCAGGGACAGGGAGCCAAAGCCAGGAGATGATTTGGCAGTTCACAGACTGCAGGCTTTTATCCTTTCTCCTGCCTCAGTTCTAGCAGAACTTGAACAGGACTACAGTGTGTAGGCTTACACAGAAGGAATTCTTTTCTCTTTGACAGAGCCCAGTGGTATTTTTACCCTGTTTGCTAGAGAGCCACAGCTAGGCCTCGGGGAAGAAACGGTGATGCTTTAAGCAGGGCTTGCCTAACAGCAGCTTCTCCCCCTGCCACTTCAGCCACCTTTTCCAACAGAGGAAAGGCCTTTTGCTTTAAAAGCCACACCTCATCTCTTTGGTAATCCCCTAACAGACCCTGGCTTGTGTGTGTGGGACACCCGAGTCGGACACCGGCCGCTGTTTGTTAGTCCCTTCCTCCCCACTCCATGCCCAGCCTCCCTGCCTCCTCAATCACATGTGTTGTTTCTCATTTAAATGAACAGTTGGATTCTTTTATTTCTTACAAGTGCTGGATTCGCCTTATCGCCCTCATTCCTTTGGGGGTTGCCAATTGGTTTTATCCACGGATGTATCATTTCTCATGCTTCCCTTTTTTCTTACAAAGAGAAAGAACCACTTCGTCAACAAGCCTCTCTGGAGTGGAAGATTAAAAACCTAGACATCACCTACCTTGCAGCGCTACTCCCAACTGGGTTGTGTAAAACTCAATTAAACTTGTCCCCATTGAATACTGCATTACAGTACATTAAACAGAAAATTCTTCAAGCGTGATGACAAAGCTTGAAACCTTGCCTCAAAGCTGTTCCTTGTAGCTTGCTTTAACATTTCAGTCTTTATGGTGCAAGTCTCCCGTTGACACAACTTTAGTCCAGCTATGAAAAATCACAGAGCCCCACAGGGATTAAAAGAGAAAGAGGAGGAGGGGAGAAAAAGAAAAAAAAAAGGGAAAAAAAAAAGAAAACCCTGTCAAAGCTGGTCTTGGCACTTTCCTTAGTGCAGCTATTGAAATGGTGTCGCCAGCAGACTAGAACCTGAGAAGTGTTAGAGAGACCTGTGCACAATCTGAGAATTCAGAACAGCACAATGTTCACTCCCTTTCTTTGCCTCTATGCATTTTCTTCTTTTCCAAGAGAAACAGGTATTCACGATCTCTCCCAGTTAAATGGCATAATGCCTTAAGATTGGTCAAAAGTATAAATTCACAAAGGATACAATTCTGAAGTAAAAAAGAATCAGTTAAGCCAAGCATTAAAACCTCCTTCCAAATCCAACTGTCAGTGCTGAGGAATTATGAATTAAGACCAAATACTTCACTGTGATGTAAGCAAAGCACCAAAACCATGCTGCTAATATTTCAATTATTAGTTTCTTCCCTTGATGAAACAATGATGGCAAGTCCACCTCAAATTTGTTTCTACCTGAGCAAACACTACCTCTCCAACAAAGAACCAGAAAGACTTAAAATTCTAAGCAACTCAGAGTGAGTTGTCCATGGGTTAAGAAAGTATTTTATATGAGAATCTCCCAAAGAAAGAGTAATTTATAAAGTTAAAAAAGAGGGCATCAGATAAATTCAGACATTCCCACTTTTCTTACAGAAACCTGAGATCCAGCCACACATGCCAACACCTCCAAGTATATACAAGAGTTATCAAAAGCCTGAGTGCTTCCATTTCAGCAATCCATCAATATACTTCCAAATAACCCCTTATTCTCTTGCCTCTTCCTAGTGATACAGACATGTTGAACATCCAATTTTTTCCTAAATAATGCTTGAAATGCTTGCTCCTTACCTCCTGCCTAGAACAGTACAGTTACCGAACGTGTTACACAGCATTTCAACAGCACTTCCACTCCAGAACAACCCCAGCATCTCCACCAGAATAATTCCTTTAGCTTCTGCATTAGTACTTTAGTTTAGAACAAATATTCTGAGTAGATAAAATAAACATTTGGAAGAAGCTCTTGCTCTGCAAAGCTTATTCCTTAGCCCAGCTATGTGTAGTTAAGTGTTTGATTATCACACATCCACCACTGGAAAAAGAGAAGGTGATGCATCCCATTTTCCAGAGGGAACCAAGGCAGATGGAATGAAGCAGCCCACATATTATCAAATGTTGGGACTCAATTACTCTTCACAGTTCCTTCTCATCTCCTGAACTCTATGTAAAGCCCTGTGTGGCTTCTCTCTGGAGGTTTCAGTTGCCAGAGCCCTGCTGGGAATGCAGAGTTTGGGGTCTTCGATGAAGGGAGGCAGGACACTTGCAATGATTGTCAATGCACTTGCTCATCATTTTGTTGACATTCCTCTATGCACCTGAATGTCTGCAGGGTAGCAAAATGAAGAAAGAAAGGAGAAGCCTGAATGAGGAAAATTATGGGATGGCTTACTCCACTGCATCAGTTTTGATGCCAATAAAAAAACCCAACTGTGATGCAAAACAAAACAGAAGACAATGCATCAACCAGAAGCTATATACTGAAAATATCTTAAATATCCCAAAACATTAACAGCTGTTCCCTGTGTAAATATATAATCTAACTGCTTCAGTGCTATCAAAAAGTCTGTTTTCCAGAGAAACAACAGTTATGGCAGGGTAAAGCAAAACAACGCAGTAATCCTACAGAATACTGAATTTAAAACTCCCAAGTTGTCTCTAACAATATCAAACAAAAGTCAGATTGTTCCCTAAGTAAAAAAGAATTATTTTTCCTCACTTTTTTCTTCTTCAAGTGTCCTGCATTTACAGTCTTATTCTACAAAACCCATTAGCATAACAATTTGTAACCCTTTTTTATTAGGGATGCAATATAAATAATTATGTTATTAATTAGATAAATAATATAAATATTTATTATTATATATTAATTATATATTTATTATATATATATTTCTATTTATTATTACTAGTGTCAGGCTAATGTGCACAAAGGAAGCCTCAGCTCATCAGTTGCTATTGATTCCTCTTCAAGACTAAGGTCCCAGGACATTATCCTTCCTCATCTTCAACATAAGACCCAACTCCCAGACCCCCACGTCCCAGTTTGGCAGCCAAAAAGAATCCCATTTGAAGAAGATGCTCTTGTTCAGGAACCTACTTCTCAGTGGGTGCTTTTGGAGACTTCTCTTACTCAGGAACTGAATTCTGTCTGTACAATCAGACCTCTGAGTATTCAATTATTCACATGTTTAGACATAGCAATAATTAGCAACACACAACAAAAATCCAAGTGCTAACACTAGGATCAGGCTTCACTTTACTGAATATGTACATATGTTCTTAAAGAGAAGAAGGTCACATATCAGCTCATCACTTTTTTTGAAGCTTCTAGCTGAATATATTAAGGGTTTTTTTAGGTGTAATTGATCTGATTTTTTTATTATTTTTTAGCAGCATTTTTATAAAGGAGAGGAATGGTGTTTTGGAAAAGAAAAATGTTATGATGCTGTGGATTGGTTTTTAAATATGCCAGAAAAATTCAAGTTGCTCAATGTCAGAAGTTAATCCATTTGTTATGTTATGTCCTAGATTAGAAAATTTACCAAAGAAAGAGAAGGCAGAATTGTTGCTCCTTTTCCATACACTTTGTAGCACAAAATGAAGAAATAATAACTGAAATACTGAAATAATAACTGAAAACATAGAGGAGGTGCATCTGAAAGACAGAGAAGGGCCACACTACACAAAGCTGATGCTCATGTTGTGGGAAGCCAGGAAAATGTCATGTTTCCCATGTTGTGGTGCAGTGGATGCAGTTGAGAAATAGCTTGTGTGTAAAAACCAGCTTCTCTGACTCACTGCAAGGCTCAAACCTTCAGGGCTTTACATAGAAAGTGCATGGAAAGAGAAAAAACTCTATTTAATAGAGTCAATCTCAGCAGAGAGTGCAAGGGGCCAAAAGTGGCTCCTGTGAAAGCAACAAAAAAAGTCCATTCTTTAAAACATTATTAAAATTTCAACTTTCCCCCCCCCCCCAATTTAGCTAAAGCCAAATAAAATATATAATACTTTGAACCACAAAACAGCTGTCTTAATAAATTGCTCCTGGACCACTGGTCCATGAAAGCCTCTCAGGATGGGGTTATGAACATATAGCCAATGGTTGTTTAGCCCTAATTAATTTCTACTTGGGGAGGAAATGGAAGATAAAAGTCTGTAAGTCATACTTCAGGCTACACTTTCCACCAAAGTAAGCCACTGAAAAATAGAACTGTTTGTGATTCTTATACTTCATTTGCTCCGACGATAAATATAATTTAATTGAACCTAAATCATAAAATTGGCTTAGTCTTAGCAATCTGTCACTTTTATTTTAAATTTTCATTTAATTGTAACTTGCAAGTGCATTTAAACCTCACGGAATTTAAATCCATGAAAATGCATGTGCAGCCACCACAGAAGAGAGCCTGTTCACATTGAAAGAACAGTTTATTTATAGAAGATGCACAGTGATCACTTTATGCCACCCCTCTCATCTCCCAGAATACACTTTCTTTTCATCTCACACTTCAAATTACTAAATCCATCTGATTAATTTTGAATATATCTGAATATATTGAATATAGTGCTTCCAATACAACCTATACTTTTCTATATTCTTTCTACATTGGTTTTACTCCCTAAGAAGTCTATTTTTCCCTGTATTTTCTTTTACCTCCACCACTTCATTGGAAAACTATCATTCTTCTGTAATTTATAAAGCTAGTACTAGCATTTCTCTCAAGTCTTAATGTTACCTAGGCCTTATTCTTTCTGTCTCCTAAGCTTTTTTTTCCAAATAATTATTTCCTTCCAATAATTATTAACCTGTGATAATACAATTGCTCAGAATACCTGGAGTTGCCTATGCAGAAGAGCATTTTACAGCTATTTCAGAACCTTCTGTGGCTGGAAATAGTAAAGCCTGAGTTGTTTCATCTATCTATCTATCTATCTATCTATCTATCTATCTATCTATCTATCTATCTTTCTATCTTTCTATCTTTCTATCTATCTATCTTTCTATCTATCTATCCATCCATGTATAAATATAAATATATGCCATGTATAAATACATATATATTATTATGGTATAATAAATAAAAAATGTATAAATATATATATATTAATATGGTATAATAATAGGAAATGATCTTGCAGGCAAATTCTACTCTGGATACCACCAACCAATTCAGCCACATGTATCACCACTCAGCTAAGGAGCATCTCTACTAAATCTGCTTCAATATCACAACTCCCTTCAAATATCACAATTGGGGCACACACAGATTTCTGTTTCACCCCACATGTCCTGACAGAAAGAAATTGAAACCAGAAAGAAAAAAATGAAATTGGAAACAACTTTTTTTTTTTCCTAAGCAATTTTCCTAAGCATAACCACATCTCAGCATCCTCGGTATCACAACAGGAGCTATCCATTCCTTTTAATATATGCATTATTTTCATACTTAGCTAATGTCAAGAAGTCTCTTTAAGGTCCTAAAACAACAATGAGAACAAAAACACAGATTGCTTTTAAAAATTACACAGATTCTAAGTGTCATCAATAAATAAATTAGGCAGGATCCCAAATGTGGCTAGGGAATTTCAGAGGAGAGAAGTGCTGGCTGTGCTGCTACCTGTGCAAGCACAGCCAGCACCTGCTGGAGTCTCCAGAGGAACAAGAACAGGAGCTTAGGGACATCATAATAAATCACTGGCCTGCAGGTCAATTATGTGGCCAAGAGACACTTGAATCCCACCTGTTGTGCCATAATTATGGCTTTGCTTGTGAGCAGCTAGAGCCAAAACAAGTCCAACACAGTTTTGCCACTTCTTTACCTTGGATGCTATGAAAGACTCTTGTGCAAATTATTGCCATCAGGTTAAATCCATTTAGAGGTCAAGGGAAAAAAAAAAACATCTCACACTGCACTGAGACCACCTCAAATGGAGGAAGAATATATTCCTAAGGGTTTTTTGGAGTTGCTTTTCTTTGTCAGGCTGTTTGTCCTGTATCACAGATGCAGAGCAGGAGTATTTGCCAGGGATCCCTAGCAAGCAGGCTGCAGCTGAGGCCAGCCCTCTTTCCTCCCACACAGACATTTTCCACTCAGCACCAGTGGAGCTGCCTGAAAAAGAATGACCAAGGTTTAATTTTAAGGCTTCTAGGTCATGGTTTCACCTTAACAACAGCTCTTTTATTTCCAGCAGGAACATTCGCCAGGATCCCTACGGTGTTTTCATTTTTCTCAAGANCTTCAAATCCAATCCAGGACTGGGATGTCTATTAGAAGGCTGCAGATTTAAACCTTGTCCACCATGATCAAACTGGATTTATGGAGCATCACAACTTTCCAGACACCATCCAGCAGCTTATTAATTTAATAGACTCCTGTCCATTCCATGATGTTCCTGCCCTGACAGTCTCTCAAGATAAGGCGAAAGCCTTTTGACAGGACAGAGTGCATATATATTTTCTTCTGTTTTCCTCTGGATGGGGTTGTCTGCAACTTGAAATGTGTGGCTCAGCAAATTTGGGGGCTTTTTCTCTTCCCTCCTGCTCTGCAGGAAGCAAAGGACAAAGGTAATGCTACCAGGGGTCACAAGGTTTACTGCAGTCCTCGATATTAGCATGATGGATGAAAAAAAAAAACCCAAATAATTTAATTAAAAAGGAAATAAAACACATTTAGCATCTACGTCGTGTTTTGAAAAGAACATTTTTCTTACGGTGATTTTTAAATGATTGATTCTACTGCAACTGACTTAGAAGAATGGGGAACAAATATATATCTTAAAAAACATATATCTCTGCATGATGTTTGTATTTATTTTTGCTAGTAGTCTGAATGGCTGGAGCAGTATTTCTTCTTACACTGCACCAGCATAAAGTACAGACTTTTCCACCCTGAACATGGGTGTTAATTTACAGCTTTTTATACCTTCAGTCCAAAATACATAATTCTCTACAAATCATGTCAGTATTCTGCCTATTTCCTCACCTCTTGAAATAAACAAAAATTCCTTTTTCCGACTATGAAAGAAACTACATAGTAAGTGACAAAACGAACACAAGGAAAAACCCCAAACCAATGCATGTACAAGAAAAAAAAATAATAAGACTTGGCCACTATGTAAATGAAATGCACTAAAAAGGAACAAAAGCATTTCATATTGAAAGTGGAAATATCACCCTACCCACGTGTTTCTTGTCATTTTCTCTTTATTTATAATTAGAGAGCAGGTAATAATTCACTGTATGCTATTATATGCATATTACACTAATTCCATAAAGAGGCATAAAATAACCCTTTTCCTGCAGATAATTAAGACCATCTACAAGGCCCTGACCTCTAAACTACTTCCAGCAGATAATCCCCCCTTGGATCTATTTGCACAGGTGAAAAATAAAATTGAGGAAAAAGTGAAAGCCTGCTCTGTGAGTTCTTTGAAGCTCAACTGTGTCTGAATTAAGTTCACAACACTGTGTCTGCCATCAGCGAGCAATAAATATCCCTAGTCACGGGGACAAAATATTTTCTCTTTCTGTGGCTGGGAAGGAAAAGAGCAGCACTGATTTGCGATAGTTTTGTCTGCAATAGCATCATCAGGCATCTTGCCTTCTCACCACCAAAACCAAACATGAATCATGGCATCTACTTGCCTACCAATCACAGCTTTATGTCTGTATTCATGAGACTTTCTCCTAATAACTGCAAAGGGATATTGCCCTTGTAAAGGTATTATTTTCTAGAGGCATTATACACATAATCATATTTTTCTTGGGAAATATCTTCCAGTTTTTCAGTGTTCTTCCCTGGTCCTTTCATATTCGGGTAAGCGTTGCATGCATTTTATTTAAAACTCAATTTTTTTTTGAGTGGATACAAAGAACAAAAACCTGTAGCACCACCAGAGGCTTCAGCTCAGTGTTTAACTAATGGAAGCATCCAGTGGGACAGCAGATAGTGCAGTTGTCTCCCTGTCCATGTGGAACAGACTAAGTAAATTCACTCAATTTACTTTTAATCGGCTGTGGAAAGAAGCTCCACGCCATCTAAAATATATGCCCCAAGTTAAACTTTGGCCTATTAAACAACTTGTTCTCTGACCCAGCCCAAAATATATTCCTATTGCAATGCAGCAGTGCTTAAACTCCTTATGCTGCTTGACCTGTGTCTCATTAGGGTCGCTGATGTTCTATGTCTGTGGTGCAAGGGACATTGCCTGGGAAACAGAAGTATTTCCTAGCTGAAAACTCATTTGCTGGGGAAAACATCATATCAAGCATCTCACAGAACAATTAAGACAAGTAATCCTCTGTCTCCAAAGAAAAAATTAAGAACCTTTCTGTTGTGACAACTGACATCCTACGGTAAAAAAAAAAGACTATTTAAATTAGCAAAATGAATTAAAAATTGCCTTCACTTCTCAATAGTAATTTCCCGCGACCCTTTTGCAGCATCTGCATCTTCAGACACACAGAGCATGCATCAGCCAAGCAACCCATCCCAGTGCCAGTGAAGTAAGCAAACAATTATATACTGACTTATTTTAAGTGAACCAGGGAGCCCCAGAGCCAGGGGAAGCCCTGGGTGAGCTGAGTGCACCCCCTTCTTCCAGCCCCGACTCCTGCTCTGCCCTCTCCTGTGTGCTTCCTCCAGCCTCCATGTATAAATTAGCTCCATCACACAGTTTCAGTGTGGGCAGCTGTCATTTTAACTCATCTCATCCTGCAAACCCACCCTAGCAGGCTCCTTCTCTATTGTGATTGGAGAACAGACTTTCTTGGGCACCTTTCAAAAGCAGCACCTGCTGGGGCTAGCACCATCCCTTAGCCATGTGGAGAAGCTCACCCCAAACTCCACATGCTGCCCCCTCCACAGTTTTATGTTCACCAAAAGAAAATGGCAATTCTCAGACCTCACCCTTAGGCAACATCCTTCCCAAGCCAAGATTTTGTTAGAGTGGGCACTGACTGCTTTCACCTGGGGAGGGATGGAGGCTTTTCTGCCCTTCCCTATCACGCGTCCGCAGCACTCGGATGATTACCAGGAGCACCCTGTGGAATTACCCATGGAGATGGGGTGGGGATGGCTTTTCTTCTCCTCTCAGCATCAGGAAGGGCACAGAGCAGTGGGAGAGGCCAGGCAGGGAGGCAACCACACCAGTAAATCCCAGCCACGCAAAGCCAGCTCTGCCTCACGCCAAAGCCGGTGACAGCGGCTCCAGGAGCACGGGAGATGCTGCCAGGGACCAGCAGCTCTGCGGCTGCCCCTACCCAACCCCGGCTGCCAGCACCCAGCCCCCTCCCTGCAAAGGGCAGCCTGCACAGCAGCCCTTTTCTGCCGGGGTTGGCAGAGGCAGCAGTGCCCTGCAGCTGGCACCTCAGCCCGACCAGCCCAGATGCACGTGGAACACGTTGGTTTTCTCACACGCAGCTATCCTGTGGTGCTCTGCAATCAATTACTGTTATACCACCATCATTAATAATTTTCTTAATGAAAATGATTCTGTTGATCTCCGTTGTATTTTAATTATCAGAGTTAAGCATAATTACACTGCAGCTCTGAGCTGGCATGTAGACTCCTTTAGGGCGCAATTTTGTTTTAACACACTGATAATGTAATTTTACATTGTGTCAGTTGTTTAGTTATTATCCAGTCGTACAATTCCGCTGTATTCCTGATAACAGATAATAACCTTAGCACCTCCTATATCCTGAAGTCATTTAAAAAGCAATATTGGAATTTCACAACTAGCTAACTTAATCGCCTTATGATTTTATAATTCCCACAGCTAAATATTTGTACAGACACCCTGTTTTAACAATGCCACTAAACATACAGGATCCATACATTTCCCAGAAATGCCTTCAATAACATCTGGAAAAACGTCTGCTACGTGAGCATGCTTTTCAGTCTGTGCCACTGCATTTTTTTACATCATTTCTATTTAGTTGTAATTCCTATTCTCATATCCCTTCCAGTCCCAGAGGTAGATCTGCAGTTAATAGCCCAGCCCCCCTCCTAGGTTGTGGGGGGCTCCCCCCTCCACTCAGAGATTTGCCAGGTCTGGTGCACAACTCTAGCCAGGCACAAATGCTTCTTGAGTACATTGTGGTGTCTTGCAGTTATTGAATTAATACTTCCCACCAATTATCTTGCTTGAACTGCTGAAACTCCAGAGAGGTTTTTTGGAAAGAACACCTTCATCTTTCTAGATAACACTACAGATCCTAAAACCCGTCTCTAAAATGTCAGTTATCATTTCTAGGACATCTCTTAAACGATTGAATAGACTATTTTTGGAACATGAGAGAAGTTTGACGTAAATATTAAAACAAAAAGAGCATGGCTTTTATATGTAATTACACTTGTAAAAGTTTCCTTAAAAAAAAAAAAAAGAAGAATGTGATAATAGCACACGCCATGGGTAGTACTTTGTAGCACAACTTGTAAAGAGGAATACTAATGAACCTATTTTCCCTTTATAATTTACCCTAACATTAGCAAAATGTAGTTATAAAAAATACAGATAGAAAGAAGTGACCTTAGACTAAGTAGAATTACTTTGAAATACTGAATAGTTATTTCATAGATGTTCACTTTGAATGCACTCTGATGTATAATTTTAAATCACTGGTTTCTTAAGCTAAACATTTATACAGAAGTTGAATGGTGATTCCACAATTAGCACTAGGACTGTCCTGTATATGTACATCATATGAATGCACACACATTTTTCTTGCCTGGAGAAAATATTTGGTGGAGCATTTTGAAGGCAAATAGGGAGTTAGGTGGCAAGACAAGTTCACTTTCAATAGGAACTCCGTGCCAGGCTCCTCTCCCTGTGTGCAATACATGGGTAACTGCAGTGCTCACAGCCTCTGGTGAGCTGAAGTCAGCCTGACATTCCTATGCTCTCCTGAAAGATCCAGGGGAAATACCCATTTCGAAGATATCACTGTAATAATCTACAAGAAAATATGGCATGTGCTTCTGAGTCAGCAACTGATCAAGCAGCACATTGTACTGACAGCCAATTCTCAAACTTATTTTCCCCTTAGAAATGGGCTGATTGACTCCATCTCATCCTGGGTACAGCAAGGAAGCCAGCTCCTGGGTGAACAAATCTGCTGGATATACAGTTCCATACATTTGTTCAGCTAATTGCTTTCAGAAATAACAATGTATTGCTAAACAAACTAACAAAATCACCCCCATGCAACTACAACATAACATGGAATTACAGCTACATGCCAGCTGACACCGTTTCATTAGGAGTAATGGCACTACAGGAGACAGAAAGCTCACACAAATCAAGGCAAGGTAATCTGGAATGATGAGATACAAATGGAAGGAAGAAGCATTATTCTCTGTATTTATTTCACCATCTTCTATTTGACATTGTTTTGTGATCCAAGTCAATTAATCTTTCTAGCACAAGAATCCCAGCAGAGCTCAAGGTGCTCAAGGAATGACAGAGCAGCCAACCCAAAGAGCAAGATGAAGAGAATGCAGGGAAGGCAAAGCACATCTGCAGCTGATTCCCCACACTGGTTTAGTGGAAGAACAGCGTTTTGACATGGATTTATAAATCAGGGCTCAAATTTCTCCTCAACTTTAGCTATGATATGCATCTATGGTAGAAAGAGCAGAACTCACATGGAGCAGTTTCACCATAACCTGTTAAACCAAGGACTGGAATAACCAGCATCAGCAGTGAAACAAAATCCAGGATGCATGAAGGAAAAGACTAATGTTTTGGGCTACTCAGACTGCAGCAAACTGCAGAGAGTTTAGAGTATTTAAACATTTTTTTTTAATCCTATTTCAGTAGATTCAATCAGTCCTGAAACTGTCTATTGAATTAGTGTTTGTAACATATTTTGAAGATGAAAAGTCTTACTGGTATATATGTGCTAAGTATTATTATAATTACAGAAAGAATGTAATACTTGATAAGACATCATCCTATGGGAATTTGCAAAAGCTATATTTTGGAGTGAAAGTAATTTCCCATTCCATTAAAAAGTGGTTGCAGGAAAGTTTGCCTGTGAGTATTGAATACTCTGAATAGCAAACTGCAGCTCTGGATGCTGGAGGAAAGCTTCCCAATGTTACTCAGAGCTCTCTGCTGCTTTTTTCCACGTGGGCAGCAATCAGCAAGCTGCAAAGGAAGGGCAGCTCAACCCTTTTTAGTTCTCAGCCCAGTTCCCTTAGTACTGCAGGTGTTTCAAGTTGCAGAATGAATGTGCTGGCATTCTGTAATTATAATAGAAAGAATTTATGAGACCCTGGTGTGCAACTCATTTTTAACATGCAAATTCCCTGTTTTCAACGTTTCAACTTTCAAAGGCTTGTTGCAGTTTAAAAGCAATCCTCTTATAAGTGTATAAATTGCAATGATTATAAGAACAAGTTGTAATTGTTTCTAGTAAGTTTTTAGGAGTCTTTGATGTTATGATTAGTGTTTTGTATGTTAATATATTGATATGGGTGCTTATTTGCCTGGATGCTTGTATGATGAAATGGTCACTAGGTTGCCTCAGCAAACAAATCTTTGATCTCAGTAGGTCTGTTTGGTTAGAAATAAAACCTAAAAGAAATTAAGCAAGAGCAGTGTATGTTCTGAAATACTCACAAAGTGCTGAGACTGAAATACAAGGGAGGAAAGTCATAGGTTTGCAACCTGATCTTCAGGGGGAATGCCAAAAATAGCTCCACTCAAGAAGGGACTCCATGTATTCAAGTGGTGGGTTGGGGTTTTTGGGTGGTTTTTGTTGTTAACATACTGCAATGATACCTTAACACAAATTAGGTTAGACAAAGCATGTTTGAAGGGCCTCATAAGAACTCCTACTGCCTTGAGAAAATCAGACAACTCATGGAAGACAGAATCAATACACACTGCCACTAGCTACTACATCCCAGTGAAGCATCACCACACCATGCCACTACAGACTGGAATGCCAGGGGTGCCCATCCTGAAATCCAGTTCTAGTTATCTTCTGTGCCCATGCTGACATGAAATCTTATCACAGTCCCAGCAAGTTCAAATTCTCATAAAGCCAGTTTTCAGTTATTAGTCTACAATGGAATGCAACATGGAGAAATGTTATCCAGTATGCCCCATGAAGTGTCAGAATTCACCTATCTATATTTTACTGATGTTTCCCAAGAGGCACCGACTCCCAGAGAGCAATGAACTCTACATCTTCCATCAGCTGACATCTTCTGCGTTTATGAAGCATTCAGTACACTACAGACTTCCTTTTTATATCATTAGAAGAAAAAAAAAACCCACCCTAACAAAATAACCTCAAAGGCAATGACAAAACCAGAACATGGCAGGAAAAGGCAAATTCAACTTTAAGGGGAGACAAACGACTTCTTTATTTTCCTATTATGCAACAGGTACATTTTTATCTGAGTACCTTACACAAGAAAGCAGAGGGAAAAAAAAAATCAGCTTGTGTTTACCTTTGCTGTACACAATGCAGTTGTTTTTGTTGTCTTCTACGCCTTGCCAAGTCACATCCAGCAACCACTTGGGGCCAGCAGTCAATACCATAGGGACTGAAGCCTTTGTCTTCTGTAGGAAGGATGATAACAAACAGATGCCATTTGCTCGCCTTGATTAAGAACTTGAATAATAATAGTAATAATCATTTTATTTGCAAACAACAGAATCTCCAAACCCACAAGCCAAGGCCTTATTCCCTTGCCTCAGGATTTTTTCATGAGAAGACACAGGCAGTGAGCTTTAGTTCTTTCATTGATTGAATGGGGAAACTATTATCGAGGATTTTTCCAAATGATATTGGATCAGATCTCCAAGATTAAGCAGATCTCTGGTGGCTGAGAATTATAAAGGGAATGCAGATGACTTTCACAGCAAAGAGCCAAGTGTTTAGAAGTGAACTTTAGCCACATTGTGCTTCATTATCAACCAGATCTCAGTGTTTCCTGAAACAGGAAAGAATGTGAAGACTCGGTATCCACTTCGAAGATCTGTGCTGGGTAACACTTGTATTATCATAGGAAATGCTTCTGAATGGATAATGGAATTTTCCCCCTTTTTGCTAAGTGGTGATGTGTGATTTTGCTATATCTGAAAAAATAATAATGCTAATGAGTCACTGCACTTTGTCTCCAAAATACTGTAAAATGAGTTGCATCAGTAAATACAAAGGCATAAACAAATAAATGTGGCATCCATTGCACCTGAAAGGCATTGAGGCAAAGAGATGTACATTTAACAAACCCATCTCCTCTGCATGTTTCAGATTCTGTATTTAGAGAATCTGCTATTTGAGGAGATAAGGTAGAGGCTTTAAATTTATTAATACTTAACTACTTTTACTAATCAAATGGCAAAAACCCAGTAATTCTGAATTTGTTAGTATGTGGCACAGAAAAGACACGTAGACTTCTATCATTTACAATTCTTTTTCCCTCTATCAAGCTTGAAACGACAACAGAGAGTGCAATGTACAACAGCCACAATGTAATTTTTAATTATTTTTCTTCTGGGATATAATTTTGTCCAAAAATTCCAGCTTTTTCTAAGAGTATTTGATTAATTATTTTTATATTCCGCCAATAATTCTCTAGTTGCATCCAGATACATTCTCTTGTGATTTTCTGTATGACTAAAGGAGTTAAAAAGGTAACAAAATAATCTATTTACTTGAACTTTCTAGATGCATTGGCCACATTTATGGTCTCTTTCCTAAAAATGGAGTGAGGTATATTAAGATTTACCACAGAATATATTGCATTCCTAAAATATACAGACATGTTTATTAAAAATATTACTTAAAATATTTTAGTTATGTAAAATGAAATTGATAAACTTACATGAGGTTTAATGCAATTTATGAGATAGCCATATTTTAATAATGTGCAAGAATAAGACACTGAACATCACAGTTCTCTGTATTTCGTTTTTTATCTGCTTATTCCCTAATACTGGTTTCTCTAACATTCAGTATTTCTTGCTTAATTTTCATTTTATATTTTACATTTTTCATACAAATGTCTCTGCAGAAGTCACACTTCCATATGCACTCTAAGACATTCTTCCTCTTCCAGAAGAGCTTGAAAAAACAGATGTAAATGAAGAACGACACCAGTGAAAAAGCAAGTAAGAGCTGGCACCAGTAGGTAGTTCCTACCCAGACACAGGAAATTCCCAACACTGCTTTTTCTACAGCAGGTTGCAAATGTTTGCTCATATGGATTATTACAAGAGTCACCCAACTGCATGTGCTTGAAATCAGAATTTAAATTAATAAATTTCGGACATCTTCCTACCAGATGCTGCATTTCTGAACCCAATCAACCCAGTGAAACCTTTGTTCTGACTTCAGTGCTTAGATGTGCTCTTGTTCTCTGGTAGTCTCAACAATCAAAAGACTGCAACCCTAAGGAGGTAGTGGACTTATCCAAGTCCACCAGGAATGATGAAGACAAGCATTGTTGGCTGCTCATTGTGGTTGTTTTTTTTTTTTCTGGTTTTTGCTTTTGTTGCTGTTGTGTTTGATTTAGTTTGATTTGGTTTTTTCATTTGTTTGGGTTGGGTTTTTTTTCAGTTGGAAGCCAAGTTAAAAAAAAATCTGAACAACAAAACCAAAACTCTATAATTTAATTACAGAAGAGACCTATTTAATTTTTTTCCTATTTAATTTTTTCCAATTTTTTCCTATTTAATTTTTTCCTATTTAATTTTTTCCTATTTAATTTTTTCCTATTTAATTTTTTTCCTATTTAATTTTTTTCCTATTTAATTTTTTTTCTATTTAATTTTTTTTTCTGTTTAATTTTCACAAGATCTGAACCCTATTTCTGTTTGTTGGTTTAGGGTTGTTTTTTTTTCCCCCCTGACATCTGACATGTCATGTCATTGCATCTCTCCCATCTGTAAGGGTATTATTTGCATTAAGGTGGTATCAAAAAGCCTCAAAATAATACCAGAATCTTCTTGAGCTAGGCAATAGTTTATTATCTACATAAACAGGAGAAATAATATGTCCTGGGAAAGGATTATACTTAGTCATACACTGCTGACAAAGAAATGAGATGCAGAGATACCATTTGACTTTCTCATGGAGATTAAGTTCTCCTTTAGCAAGGGGCAGGCTTAGCTCCAGGCCACTGCCCTTGTTCCTTCTGGACAACAACAGGAACCCAGACTGGGGCCTCATCCCTTCTGAGGTGAGGCAGCAGCAGGTAGACTGAGCATCAGCAGCAGGGATGTGACTCTGCTTTGCCATCCCCCGTTCACAGGGCTTTTTTTGGACTGCAAGAACTAACCACCCAGAGATCAGTGAATGAAGTTCCAGGTCAGCTTGGCACTGAAACTTGTAATCTGCTCAGCAGCTGCAAGTGGTCTCTAGGCACCAGAGATAGGCTGGAGGAGGAACAGGGTGTTTCATCTCACAGCTCTGCTAGCCCACAAGAGCTGGTGGACACCTCAAAAGAATTTCCCCATTCTCACACAGCTCTGCTCCCCAAGCTGCACAGATATGTAAATAAACTTCTTTTAATATGAAAGCAAAACTTCACAAGGCCCTGGCTGCTTGCAAAGCTTGGCAGCTCCACTAAGGAAGACAGGCAAGGGCTCCTCTTTGAAGTACCTCGGAGGCACAGTGTGTGAGCTGGGAGATGAGGCAGGACCACCACAGCAGTTCTGGGGGTCTGACACCCTGGGAGGTTCAGAGGAGGTGCTCACCACCGACAAAGGCTTGCTCTTCTGGGGCCTTGTTACAGAAGAAGAATGGAAGCAAGCCTGCTGGTTCAGGGAAGGCCATTTCCCTAAAATGGTTAAAATGAAAAGACCCCAGTCCAAGATAACAAGAAGCCATGGTTAAATCAGTCATGCCTTTATCACCTCGAGATTAGACTACTGCAATGCGCTGCACCTGAGGCTACGTTTTAAATCCATCTGAAAGCTGGTGCAGAATGCAGCAACCCGCTTGCAAAGCAGGATGCTGTGCTCTGAGCACACCATACCAGTGCTTTCTCATCTGCACTGAGTGGCTCTGGCACGGAAGGTGCTGGTGACAACCTGCAAAGCCTGGGACCTGACTCTGAAATCCCTACCTGGGGCCTGCCAGGTCTTTTGCCCCAACGGTGCAACCACGGGTGAGGTCACCAAGGAACATAAAAAAGGGTTTTCTTGGCTTGACACAGAAGAAACTTCTTCAGCTATCACACCTTAAATTGGAGTATGGTGATGCTCTGGCTCTGAGAGAGCAGTATGAAAATCATCCTGTCATTGGTAAGATTGGTGCTGTGATTTCAGATGGTCATCCCCACAGTGGTGGTGAGAGGTGTTAGCTGCATTATGCTATGGGATTTTTACAGTGCTACTTGAGCTTAAGAAGGTACCTTTCTACAAAAAAAACCAACCAAACAAGTCTTCTTGACACAGGAACAAGATATTCCAGCTGCTTAAAAATAAGACTTCAAAAAAATCAAGCTGTATTTCATTTCTTCCTCCAGAAAAACTGCTACAAACGACTTACTCAAAAGTTTACACAACATTCTGCCTCCTGCACAAGTATTCTCACAGGGATCTGCTAACACCCATAGCCTCACACTGTGGAAATGACTGCACATCCCAGAATCATAACAGTGCTCACTGCTCTACCCCAGGCAAGTGGGTATTCTACACTCCAGTTATTTCTACCTGAATATGCAATTTCTGCTAATGTCTCCATGTCATAACTAGACAAATCTGACAAGGACAAACAGGGTCAAAGCTCTGATCTCCCAGGGAACAATTAGAATCAGCTAATGAGGACAGGAGAGGTCAGGCAGGCAGCCACTTTTCACTAGCCTTGGTGGCAACTGGACAAACAAAGGAGGTAACCCCCAATAAATGTTTATATTCAGCCAAGAGGTTAATGGAGATAAAAATAGCCATCACTGCAAGCTGAAAATAGTTCTGCACTCTCACTAAAAGGAACCAGTGCTGACAAGTGATGTTAGGTGGGCTCTTCCCTGCAAAGATTTCTACTATATCATGTCTGGGGCCTGGCAGAAACCTGAGGAAACCCTCAAGTTGAAAAGAAAGAGTATGAGCATGGAGTTTGATCTATGAAATCCTGCTGTCAAATGCCTGGGCACTGCTAGCTGCTCCCTACAAAGCTGTGCCACAGAAAGAAACAGATACTGAGCTGATGTAACTTGCTGTGACACAATCATCCTGTCCCAGGTATGGTGTGCCAAAAATAATAAACATTATTTAAGGATATGTACCATTCATTGAAAAATCACTGCATTTCTAGCTTTTTTCCCTCCCCTTCAATCACTACAGGGCTCTGTAATGACAAAACTTCTTCCTTAAAGTGCTCTTATCAAAAGAGAGGAAAGTTGTTGGAGAGTTGAGATAATTAATTATGATTCCTGCAAACAAATTTTCTTTCTGAAGCTTCCAAAAAGCCCAAGCTCTGATGGAAGATAAAGAAGTTCCCCAAAATGTCTTTGTGACCTTGAAGAAAGTTCTCATGGCCCCCTGTGCAGTGTTAGTTTATATAGTCAATTAAAATCAAGACTATACTGGGAGGAGAGCTGCAAATATATCTCAGGTACCTGAGACAGATATGGATTTGATGGGTGGACTGTTCAGTGCAGAAGGAAGGTCCCTTCCAACCCAAGGCACTCATTCTGATGCCTACAATACATGATATTCAGCTATTTATTTTGGAGTTCTACTCATCTGAAGAGGGAATCTCTCCAGGGTTGGTTTGTTTTTTTGGTTGGTTGGGTTTTGGTTTGGTTTTTTTGTGGTTGTTTTTTTTGTGATAGTAGAAAAATGGGTAGCATCTGAAGAGACTGTAGTCAAACCAAAGCCTTCAAAAAAAGAAACATACACACAGATGGAATCTCAAAAGACAGCTGGGATTCCCTGCAACTGAGAAACCCTGCTGTTTACCCCAAGAGATCATCACTTGTCAAGTGACAAAACTGAATATACATTTCATCATATATCCACAACCCTAATGCAAACGGAAGACAATATTCACACAAAAAATTCCCCCAAAGTTCCTTAATATTTTCCAGTTCTTCTCATGACTTCTGGTGTTAATAACAAATACAGCTGCTGATAATTGTACCTAACACAAATTAAATGTGCCCTAAACACTGACATCATTTCATGTTACCTACCTGGAATGCACTGCTTTCAAAACTATAAAATAAATGGATATAAAGTCCCACTGTCAATCAGGTCCAAAGTAACAGGCAGGGAGAAAGCAACCTTAGCTTGTTCTATTTAACCCAGAACACCCTTGGATCCCTCTTCAAACTCTTTATCCAAACTTAGGAGGTAAAAATAATTAATTAAAAATAATTAATTAAATATAATTAATTACATAGTGAAGCATCTAGTCCCAGCTGAGCTTCCCAATGACTCCTTCTAGCTGCTGACCATGAGATGCTGGAGGAGGTGACAACCATGTACTGGGGATATAACTGGAAATGCTGAAAAGCAGAGCTGTAAACACTCAGTGAGCTCCATTCCCCTGCTCCCTCCACCTCATGCTGCTGCTCTTTCTACTCCTCTACTGCCCTCCTAGAAAGTGTCTTCACCTGGCTTCACCCCCCAGCTGCTCCTCATCTGCCCTCCACCTAGGTCAGGTAACTCCTCCCTTTCCCAAGGAGCATGGGAGGGACAGTGGTGTATTTATTTTTACATTTGGTGTATTTATTCTGCATTTTTCATGGTATTTCTTCTATTACTCTCTGTCCTGTTCATTTAATTCATTTGGAAAGCAATGTATTTTTTTTTATATATATATATATGTATTTATACAATGACTAGCACCAGGAAAATATTTTCAGTTGCTGTGATCAGCATAAAATATAATTAGGATATGCTGCAAATTGTCAATCCTGAGTGAGGCAGCTCAGCTGTGGTGAGCTGGTAGCTGTGGGTAGCATCCCCATCACCACTGTGTCTTGGTGCTCAGGTGGGTGTTGACCCTCACAGTGCTGAACACTCATCTGCTGTGGGTGCTGAACCTTTCTGCTTTGCTCTGAAGTTGAATCCTTTGGATAATGCTATTTCAGAGATGACATACACCTGCACTGATGGAATCACACCATACAGAACTTATCTTTAGACAAGATATAATGCAGTGCTGCTTGCACACTTTCACATGGAATTATCAGTGCATTTTTTTTGGCAGTAATTTTGGATTGTATTTTTTCTTACACTGGAATGGATGATTTAAACCATCATTTCCAGAAGTCCAAATATCATGTAATTATTATTATTATTATTACTACTTTGGAACTGCAAATACATGAGTATTTTATTTTAGAAAGGTGAATGTTTTTTGTCATGAAAGGTGAGAAAAAAAATGTTTCAGCAGCAGTAAAGAGAGAGTTTTTTAACATTTGTCCCCATATTCCACTATTCTAACTGTATAATGCAGTGCAGCTTCATTAGCCTTGATGAAATACATATTTCATATATAGGCATTGTAGTCAATGATGTAGGCATTATAGTGCAAATCTCTTGATAATGCATAACAACACTTGAACTTCAGTGCACACAATGAATGCACACAAAATATTAAATATAAATGGCTACCTAACCACTCTGAAATAGAATTTGAACAGAAAAAATCGGTGGTTTTCTTCATAATTGTAAAAGATTTGGATGCATGTTTTAATTTTAAAATTGTATTAAAATCTTTATGAACTGGAAATATGGTATTTTAACAGTATAAATCCAATATGCAACCCTCTGCTCAAGTTTTGTGTTTGTTAAGACAGCATCATCACTGAAGAGAGGAGTTTAACACGACTCAACAATCAGTAATCACACATGTGACTTTGATGAATGATTTTAGTTCAGTTAAAACACCCCAGTTTATCTCATTTTCAGATGATCCCTGACATATTTAGGAATCCTAATGCAGATTCTATGGCCCACACCCATCCCTGATGGTGCTAATGGACTAGACATAATGAATCATTCTAATTTGGATGAAAGGACCACCCAACAGCGTGGCAGTCCTTTGGAGAATTGAGGCTCAATTCTGATCTTGCAGACTTATGAATGTGTTTTTGGGATTAGGCTCCTATCTGTACATCTGGTGAGTCTCCACGGGTGTATACTCAGCTAAGTATTCTGACCTTCCAGTGTACTGCAGCCACTGTGTGGCCTTGGGATGGGAAAGGATTTCATTAAAACTGTATTTTAACAGTGATTTAATATAGAATTATAGGGTAAAACATAATTCCTTCTGACATCTTCACGCAGAAAATTCCATCACTATGAAGCAGCCACTAGGACAGTTCCCACCCCGTGAGCATGGTGTAAACAGGAGAAACTGAAACACCCACCCAAATAATGTCAAATCAACGACAGTCTTCTTAGGGATGGCTTTAAAATCAGCTTCTTGTGTAAAAAAAAACAAGTTTAAATTCTCTGCTGTGAGGCAGTGCTGCTAGGTGGCACGTGGCTGCATTATGCATGACTCTCGACTGCTTAAAAAAAAGAAAAATAAAAATTAACTGGAACAAGGTTCCATTAGTGACTTGAAATGTTGCTCTGTGTTTTCTTGTCTACAAGTGATGAGGAGAGGAATTAACTCTACATATATATAAAATATTGATGAAAAAGGCTGAAAATAATTGGAATTTTTGTTTAGTCTCTATTCGCTTAAAACTTCTCTTTTCTAGTGTATCAAATGTGGAATGCTGCAAATTTCCTTTTGCTGGTTAAACTTTTATAAGATGCATGAGGAGATTTAATGGGAAAATTTTAATTTTTTTGATTCCACTGGAAATCCCTTTCCAAATATTATCAGTGACAAAACCAACAAAATATTCTAATAGACTTCACAGGAAAATTAGTTCAGCAGAAATGAATAAATGACTCTGAAGTATTTTAGCAGTTTTGATCTTCCCAATTCATCAAATTTTGTAGGGATATAAAAATAAATAACAATGATACCGAGCAGCAACTTGATATGGGGATTTCAGAGAAAACATCCTTGAAAATTCTGTGCTTTTTCATCAATATGATCTTTCACATATCTGAATTATGGATTAATGGTTCTTATATTTTCTTTATCATTTCAGGAGGCTTGGACCAAGAAGATGAACTGGGCAGAGCAGAACCTTTCCCTTGCAAGCAGTTACTTATTCCAGCTGAAGAATATGTTATACATAGTCATTTTTTTTTCCACACTGCCTTAAAACTGCGAGGATATTTTTTTCTATCACATAAAAAAAAAGAAAATGAAGTTCCCTAAAATGCCTCACAGCAGATTAAAAGGATCCTGATGTTTTGTAGCTTGTATGACACAGTGGTGTGATGCAGCTCTCATTTACATTGCTTCAGTGCACTGATTATATACAGCACGATGAACAACTTGCAACTATGCAAGTTTTCTATGAAAAAAAAAGAAGTTTTCAAAGAATGGGTGAAGGTCCTTCACTGGGACTGGAGATAATGATGGAGAGTCCAGCAGCGGGACTGGTGAGTTTGGGGCTCTGCTTCCACTAAGACTCAACAAACAGCTCAGATCAGAATCTAAAGTGCAGGAAAACAGCCTGTAGCTTCGAGATTAGCTTCCCCACACTATTCCTGAGCTAAGCCAGTACAAACATCATCATGAATGCATAATTATGATTATGCACGACACTGTGCATAACAGATCTTAAAATTTGGAAACAAAGAAGTAGTGTCGGAATGCTGTTCTCAGGCTTTGGGGTTTCAACACAATGAAGCTGGGTGGAAGGCTAAAAGACTTTAAGGAGAAACAGTTCCAAGAAAATACATTTTACTTGGAAAATTCATTCAGATACTCACGAAACATTTGCACATAAAAGAAGGGCTGAAAGGGAGACAGGGACGTGCTGTTCTGTTTGAAACTTGAAAATAAGAATGAATGAAGCCCAAACCCCTCCCACTTCAAAATATTTTAGGGGAACTCAAAAAAACAATCACTTGTAACAGTAAGACAAAGGAGCTGGCAGCTTGGCAAGTTGGTTTTGATTTTTTTTTTCTCTCTTTCTCAGAAAAAAGACAAAACAGTATTTTGAAATTTGCAGTAAGAATCTGACTATGAACCAATGTCCATTTCTGGGACTGATGGATATTCACAGCCTGCTGTCCTCATCTAAATGATTCATAAAAGAGGGATGCAGCTCATTTAAAGGGAGTTGGTCTATTCATTCTCTTTCATGTGTAGCTACAAACCAGTGTGAAAATAATGAATGGAATAACTGGGCATGACTACAGAATATTGGTCTCAAACTCTTGCAGTCTGATTAAACCACTTAAGGACAGCAGGGCTTCAGCTCCATCTTCTCTAAGAGGACCCTTGGGAGTTGTAAAGTGTTTGTTTGGGATCACAGGTCCAAGGAGAGGACCTCAAGGGGAAATGAGCTGACTTTCAAGAGTAGGAAGCATAACAAAGAGCAACAAATTTGCACCTAGTTTATACGAGTGAGGTTAATTCTTTTTCTTTTTTTCTTTCTATGAAATGAAAACTCAGAGCAGTAATAAGAATCACACTAGGTACCACCATACTGTGGACTGAATTCAAGTCATTAGAAAACTATTCTACTGTTGGCTCAAATCAACAAAATAATGGGTTTTTTTTTCATTCCAAAAGGTAGATTTTCCTTGAAGGCTTTTCCTGATTCAAAGAAAATAAAATCTGTTCTGCTTCCAATAAATTTTTCAAATCATTTTTCAGATACCTGAGAAAACAAACAAAACAACAACAAACCAGCTTCCAAATGTTCCTAGTACTTCAATATCCCCGTAGAGTGAATAAAAGGACAAGAAAGCCCCTCTTTAGTGCATGTGTGATGGAGCCAAGAGCACAACCAAGCACCACAAACAGCATCAGCCAATGAAAAATCAAAAGAAGCAGGTTTAGAAACTGGCAGAGTCAGAGAAGCCCAAGGCAGCAAACTACAAAAGTTAGTCCAACTTTCTACTAGAATTTCTCTTCACCTTGTCACAGAATGAAAATGCTCCAGCCCCCCCCGTTTGTTTCCAACAACCACCACCCAGCACTGGGCACTCCGGGCAGGGAAGCATCCCTGCTCCCAGGAGATACTGGTCTCACAGGTGAGGTGTGAGGCTATCATCAGTGTGGGCCACTGGGTTTGAGGATGCAAACTCCAGGCCCCCAGCAGCCCTGCAGTGCTCACGAGCCCTCTTGGCTGCTGAGGGAAGGCAGTGAAGGAACTGCCTGGTGTCCACAGCTCAGATCCCATCTGCCCAGTGAAGGGAGGTGGCCGTGGAGCTTGTGAGCCTCTGGCAGCTCCTGCTAATCAAAGGATGACAGTTGGGTGGTGAACACTCCCACATCTGCTTCTCTGCCACACAGGTGGCCTTTGCTAAGCTGTGGCTGGCACAGGGAGAGCACGAGCTGTGCCATGGAACAAAAGAAGCTGAGTCCGACCCCACGCTGGCTGTGGCACAGCCTCCCGCTCAGAACTGGGATGCTCAGACCAAGCTCTTTGCTGCACACAGTGCAGGTGACACCAGCCTCTGCTCCCTGAAAGTTGCAGTGAAACTTGATTTACAGCCACCCCTTGGGCAGAGGGAGAGCAGAGGGAGAGCTGGACAAAGAGTGATGGGAGGTGGGGCGATGGGTTCCCCTAGTATTATAAAAATGCATCTTACTCTGGTTTTAATCAATGAACCTTATCCAGCAATCAAGGCAGATATATAATAAGCTGAGCTACTCTGTAAATC
Source organism: Ceyx cyanopectus (assembly GCA_013401355.1). Classification (NCBI taxonomy): domain Eukaryota; kingdom Metazoa; phylum Chordata; class Aves; order Coraciiformes; family Alcedinidae; genus Ceyx; species Ceyx cyanopectus. The sequence continues at coordinate 34,311 of VYZU01039667.1, read as the reverse complement.
TAAACATTCCCCACAAATAGAAAAGATACAGCCTGAGCTCTCTGATTGTTACTACGGCAACTATCTAAAATGAAAATCTGCTTAACCCTTTGCATGCTGCAGCCACCCATGCATCAGTGTGAGCTGACTCCTGCGCACTTATCTCTCCTTTTTCCCCCTCCAGAAATTCATAATTGTATTGCTTCGCAGTAGTTATGCTCTGCTTATCCTATTTGAGACTGAAAGGACTGCAATAGGTGGTAGCATCATATGTACAGATGAGTTTTGTTACTTGCTTATTACTGGGATTACAGTTCAAAAAAACAACTAATAAAACGCAAGAGGAAATCCCCAGATTACTCCACAAGGCCCAGGATTTTGATTAAAACCCTGACAACAGGAATGGGATGCTTTCTAGTAAACCCCACCACTTTTTTTTCTTTTACTTATGGAATAATTTAACTGTAAAGGTTATTTGTCAGGGGAATTATTTCTCCACAGTGCATTATAAATAGGCTACTTTCAAAATGCCTTTTTTTTTTTATTGCTTCTGTGTCAGTCCTGCACAGAAGGCTGCTATTTTCACAAAACTCTATGGCATTCCCAAGTACGTTGCTGAAGACAAATAAGCACCATCCCAATTTATTCCTGCTGAACAAGAAGTGCTCAACTGGTATTTTACTGCATTCACTTCAGTTAATTCAACACTGATGAAGTTAAAAGGTCTTGGAGATGTTTGCAGAACAGAGGAACACACAAGTAACATGGACCAATTAATAAATTAAAGACTTTTCTTTGGAAGAGAAAAAGTTACATGTAACTGAGCCCATCTGCCTTGAAGTGACTCAAGCAGTGTGGATCTGAAGTTCTTTTTGGAATGTTGTCCATATTAAATTGAAATTCATAAAATTTCCACTACTTTAAAGTTTCTGTGTACAACTCAATGGGAAGAATAACCAAACTGAGTATTCTATGATGAGTGAAACATCAGTATTGCTGTCTAACTCCGTGTTATTAAAATGAAAGGTTGAATAAAATTTTGTAATTTTGCCTAGATAACTTTGATAAAACAATTGCTTTAAAAAAAAAGGCATTGGGTTCTTTGTTATCCCTGTGTATGTCAGTGCATGATGTCAGAAATCTAATGGGCACTGATCTTATTTACAGAAAACTGAACCCATTAAAGGGAATCACCCAGCTTTCTTTTTTTTCCTCTTAATAAACACCTATGTTTCCAAAAAAGCCCAACATTGGTCTCACCCCAACATTTTTACTGTGTATGTAAAGCCTCCAGCTCATTTAGTGTTTGGAGCAGGATGAGGGAGGTGCACAGCACGTGTAAGGATGGTGCTGGATCACACACAGGTAAGAAAATGTTCACAAGGAGAATGACATGAATTCGTTTCTCTGACTCAGGATACATTCCAACTGTACTTTCCAACATCTGAAATACTTCCAATTTTTCTGTAACTAATTTGATCTACAGCATGAAAAGTGACTTACCTTTCACTTCTTTTTCTTTTTTTTTTTTCCAAATCTTTTTTATGAAATCAACTGGGCTACATTTGATGGAGTTAAATTTAACATTTACAATACTATGATCACCAGATTCATCCTAGATGGCTTCCAAACATCAAGACTATTTATCAGTGTTGATTATTTGCCAGAAATATGTCTAAAATAATCTAGAAATGTACTGGCTACTCAACATACTAAACATATCAGCAATTCTTCAGCAATTCTAGGAACAGATATCAACCCTAGTTTTCCAATATATTATTCCAAGTAAATACATAATGGTAACTTTCCTGTTAACTAACCAACTGAAGACTGTATTCCTCATAACAAAGAGATCTCTTACAAAAAAAAAAAAAAAGTGCACTGCAGGAATCTCTAAAAAAACTTCATAGAAATCTATTACTCTAATTGCAGGAATCTTTAAGAAAACTTCATAGAAATCTATTACTCTAAAAAAAAAAAAAAAAGGTAAATATTTAAGAATATACTATTTTGCAAAATACGACTTGATTTTGGGAAAAAAACCCAAACACTCCTTGTCCTTTAGATCAATAATGATAATAACACAGAAAAAATGTTCCAAATTCTGGCTAAGTGTGTTATGAGCTCTTTGATTGTTTTCTTTAAAGTCAGCACTGGCTGCAAGTGTGCAAAATAAAAATATTCAGTGGTGTTTCGTGCAAACATCAGGTTGAAGACTAACAATTAACAAAGGCAATCCTATCTGTCCAGGCACATCTATTCAGTTATGCAGGCTCATCTGTAGTTCCCTAATAGACAAGCAAACAGACAATGGATCACATTTTACTCTCAGCACCACAGACACTATTCCCATTGAAGTTGAAAGGAATTGCACCTGTGGTTCAGATAACAGAATTTAACTCGGCCTCTGCAAGTCATGCTTTGTACTTTCTGCACTGTCAAAGATTTTATGATGTTAATAATTTCATGTTGTATTTAAAGAAAAAATAAATAAAATGACCGTGCTTCCCCTCTGGTCTCCCCTTACACATGAAGGCTGATCCTTCAGGTGTTTATTCCAGCAACAGCAGGAATTTCCGTGGAGCAAAGTTCAAGGATTACAGGCTTTGGATCACATAAACATTTACCCATAAGGAAGAAAATTACTATTTTATAAAAGCAGGTAATACTTGCCTTAAGTTCTTATACCTATAGCATCAGTATTTCTATTCCATGCACGAACAGACAGTAAAGAATTCAATTTGTTATTATTTTTTCAGCAAATAGTTTCCAACTAAAAGACTGCCAATGAGCTTAATCATCACATAGAGAACCACAGTGAGCACAGTCCCACTCTTCCTGAAATCAATAACACACTCAGATTTACAAACCCCAACTTTTCTGTGTGCTGGGAGGAAAATGGATAGAAAGAAACACAACATGTACCCACTGCAGTACTCAGAAGAGTAAAAGCTGGGATACTAAAACACACAGTATTAGAACCACACTGGGGCACAATTAACTTGGTGAGAGGATGCTAAGAGCAAGTAAATAAATCCAGTGAGGCACAGTTCATCCTAAGAACTCAAATTTTATATACCTGCCCTTCCTTGCATCCTTGTACATCCCCCAGCATCGTGCTGCAGGTGCTCAATCAGGAGATCCAGGCACCTCTGTTCCTACAGATTTTTCCTCTAAGGTTGCTGCAGCTAAGAATGACCACATATTTAGGGATTAAGCTCAAGGACACCTGCAGCATCATGTTCTTTAACTGCATTTGAGGACATGTACTTTGCAAAAAGCTTCACTATTTCTCCCCCAGAGGAACAGTGCTTCTTTGCACCGAGGATTCAAAAAAAAAAAAAAAGAAAGAAAAAAGAAAAGAAAAAATTTATTTCAATGCCTCTATAGAGTTATAGATTTCAATCCTTACTTGAGAATCTGAAAAGGCTGCTCAGGCAAAGTGCTTGCTGCCATTGTACCTTCTGTACTCCTGCCAAAAGCATGTTGGAAGGAGGGAACAAAATCTATGTAAAACTAGCTAGAATTTTGTTTTTCCTACTACTTTGAACAATACTTACTTCAGCAGTGAATATTTAGATGAGAGGATCCCTGTATTAAGCTCTAATGGTCAGTTAAGCTTTGCCTTATGAAAGTCACTCAATTTTCTTTTACTTCCCCAAGAGATTGTGTGAAGGAGGTATCAAACTTTCTTTTTCTAAAGGAAAAGGGTAAAATAATTCAAACACGTGTATGTTACCTGAAAATAAAACAACCAGGACATCAATTTGTCAGCAAGAGAATTATTTGAATATTCAAATGACTTTTTTTGAAGAACTCGTCCATTTTCAAATCAGTTCCGTGGATCCATCACCAAGAGAAATGGCACAGAAAGCAGACAGAGCCACACAATAAAACCAGAGAGAGCCAGTAAGGGCACTGCATGAGAAGAGCTCTAAAAACACTCTCTGAATCACTGTTTTATTCAGCTAAAGCATTTTTAAGAGCCAAGATGAAGGATCTAGGCTCATTTAATAAACTGTGGCCACGGTATCTTTTATCAGTAGAAGTTTTGCTAGCTTTCATTAGTTCTGAAAGATTTAACGCTTAATAGATTGAATAACTATAATTTATACTAGCAGTTATTCAGGTTCTTGACTCTTTTTACACATTTTTTATCTTTTAGCAACCTTCATCTTATTTTTCATTATATTCTCTTATACTTTGTATTTCATTTGATGTTTTAGTGACTGTTAAGGAAAAAGAAGAGGCGAGATATATGAAGGGAGTCTGAAATCATCCTCTTTCTCATTCTGAACATCACTATTAAATTCAGAAATCATTCAGCAGACACTAGGTAATCACCATTACGCCGAAGGATTACGTTATATAACAAGAGCTGCACCAGCTTGTGCTAAGAAACATTTGACTTCAAACTACATGCTAAAATCAACAGGAATATACTATCTTAAATACTTGAGCAAAACTCAGTAAAAGATACAGTAGGCAAACATTGTAGTCAGCTCAGCAGTGATTACCAACTCATGCTCCAAATTCGCTATAAAATGAAAATCAATATTTCCACAAGTTCCTGCAACATAAAAGATAACCTTCATTGATTTTTCTAGACTTAGGCCTCACTGATAAAATCTAATATAAATTTTCAACCACGAGGATTTGGATCAGAGCAGGGGTGATAAGTCCTGCACATCTCTTAAGAGGTGGAGAATTTTTTTTTTTTAAAGTGCACGTTCATACTATTTATAATTTGCCCTGTGCAAGTGAAAGCCTTTTCCACCAGTGCTATCAGGAATCTCTTCTAATTTTTATTACTGTGAGGCTAAAGCCTGTTCCAGATAATTTGGAAATTTCAGGGGAATTGTGATAGGGCTGATGGTGCAGCCCTGGCTGACTTGAGAAAAGAGCTAACCCGTAATAGCCTCCATGGCCGTGCTGATTAAATGTTGCCATAGATGAAAGGCCTGCCATCGCCGCAATAAATTAACCAATCACACAAATCCCAAGTCACTGCTAATCCTTCCTTGATACTCTGATCCTCTGATCAGCTCAAGGAGGTAAAGAAACTGGCTTGTGACGCTTGGTGCTCTAACCCCTGGATTTCATGTACACAACGAGCTAATGATATCTTGCTGACCAGTTCAATGGGATGAACTTCTCTCACAACCCTTAGGGAACACTGTGGCCTTCTTTAGGAAAAAAAAAAATGACAAGCACATGGCAGGTTTTGTGTTTCAGTGTGAGACTGTGAGGAAACTAACCAGCACTTGTTAACCACGATCAGCATCAGGCCTACGCTGTATTTTACAAGTGCGAGCGATGGATTAAACAGGGACTGAGAATAAACCAAGAATAAATGTCCAAGGAAATGTGATTAAGCTACCTGCTTTCCCACAGGGAAGCTTGCTACCTTGCCTGCTAGTCCAGTTTTGAGCCTGTTCTCCCAGTGTGGGGAGTGGGAAGGAGGATGGATCCACAGAGGAGAGAGTGTGAGGGAGAGGAAAAGTCCCTTTACCTCTTACACACTCAACTGTACTGCCACAGTGTGCTTACAGTCAGATTTGGACATAGACTCGTTTAATCAATTAACAGAAGGCCCGAACACATGCAGCATTTTCTCATTAATTATGTGAATGCTGCCTTTCCACTACGCTCGGTGAAATTGAGTCTGTGCAGTCTGCATTAGTGTACTTCATAATTGGGGAAACTCTTTTTGTTTTGCAGTAATTGGTTGCTAAAAGTCAGAAAGCTCTGGGGCTTGCCTCTAGGGCTTCCACACATAAAGAGTTTTGAAAGTACTTTATCTCTCCTGGACAGTTCTGTGAAATTAAAACTGGTTTTTCCTTCTTTGAGGAAGTGGCTTGAAATAGAGTTGCCAAAAAGAGTCCAGGCATGTGTGATGTGTGTAAGGGCACGTATGTCTGTGAGTGTGAAAAAATACACATATACATGCACAATCATGTGCCTCTGGCTCATCTCAGACTGTTATCACTGAAGTCAACTCAAACACGAAGCACACAGTATTTGACCACTAGTGAGTAATTTCTGTGAGGGTAGACAGGTCTCCAGATACGAGTGGATAGCTCCAATTCCTCCAGAATTTCTTTTTCCAAACTCAAACAATCAAAGTCAATCATACTGGAGTGATTTGCCAACCTAAATTCCTAAGATTTGGGAAAGTGTCCTGTTGGTCAGACTAGATATAATCTATAAAAACTAGTATGTCATTGGAAAGAGCCGTAAGTACTAGAGAATTACTATCCTTTATTGCCTATCTTTTACCCTTTCACTCACCTCTTTGCTCTCCTGCCTCTTGGAGGGAGGGGAAATACACACCAGTGAGCCCAGCAGCAAGTCTCAATGGAATAAGAACATTACAAGGAAGCATTTCCCTCCCTCCCTGCAAGCCTCTGTGAGCCAGCATTTCCCAGTAACATGGCTACCTCTGGCAAAAACTATCTCCCAGGAACAGCAGATGTTAGTGCAGTCCAGAAAAATACTTAAAGTACATTTTATTCAAAAGAACCACAGGGGCTGGAAGAAATTAAATGGGGCTCTTCTGTCAGATTTAATCCTTTTGATTTTATCTCTGATGCCTCATATAGGCTAATGTGCATCTACTTTAATGCTGCACTTATTCAAGTTAACTATACTGCACACTTAATATTTTAACTTTTACTGGCTATCAGAGCAATACAGATCATTATGATAAATCATTAAATTAATATGCTTTAAAAATGATACCTTGTGGAAGTGGTTTTTGCATACACAGAGATTCTCAGACTTGATAGGCCGTGGTAAAGCTCAAACTAAATTCTAGTTTAATAATAAAGAAAAAAAATCAAGGCTGATTATTTACATATATGAGTATTTATACCTCTATATATACATATATAGAGTATATATACATATAGAAAATATATACATGCTCTCAGTATATATCCCTTGCTTTGTCAGGGTTTGGGGTTGGGCCATCCACTAAAAGAATGACAGCGTGCTCTCTATTTAACCCCTCTTCCTTCCCAAAGAGGAAAAGGAATAAGGAAGAGAGACTTATGGATTAGAAAACTAAACCAGCTTTAATGAAAACACTACTAATAAAATGAAACCAAAATATACACAAAACCAATATAAACCCAACACCCCTGATGGCAATCATGTTACCACCATCAGTAACACTGTGAAGCAGGCACTGAGGAAGACTGGATTCAGTGGCAGATGGGAACAGAATTCAGGAGCTGCATTCTGGAACTGGATCCAGGAACACACAGTTTGGGATCACAGGCAGAATGGACAGTCTTCCTTGGACACCAGCCACTGAAGGAGAGAGCCTGACTCTTGTGATGCATATGGGATGTAATCCCTTGTTGTCCAGTTTAGGGTCACCTGTCCTGGCTGCTCCTCCCCACAGGTGTGGCCTCTTTTCTTTCTGCACCCCTGCAAGGTGGTCAGTGAGATTTAGCAGTGACCTTGGTCTGCATTCCAGTCCTTGGTAGTAAGTGTAAACACAGTGTTATCACTGCTGGGAGCAGACACTGTCTGCAGAACCATGCTGCCAGCTTCAGAAAGTGCAGCTCCTCAGAACAGCCTTAGCCAAAAAGGAAAATGCCTGAACAGCATTAGCTCTTTTCTAACTCAAACCAGGACACTAGGTAGATGTTGAGGGCTTTTTTTCCACGCCAGCATCACAATAGCTAAGAAAAAGAGCCATTCCACCTCTGCTGAATGAAGGAATTCTCTAAAGCCAACCAACGCAATGGCCTTGGACATATTTCAAACCTCTCCTTGGCCATACCACTGGCCTTCCTCATACAGCTCTGAACTCAACCTTTTATTTGAGGAAGGTTGCACCATATTTATGCATAAAGATCTCAATTTCTGCCTGCAGAAGTGAAAACTGAAAAAAAATACATGTACATCAGTGATTGCCCACACGAAGCCCACAGATGGAGTCCACGCTCTGAAAACTTCAGTCACTGGCTAACAAAAACTCTATCTCCTGCTTTTCTGCAAATAGTATGGATAGACTAGATTACAGTATCTTTTGAGAAGCTAAAATAGCATTCAGAAGGGAGATTTATAGCACTATATTCATCTTTTCTCATGAAATCATAAAACTCATAGTACAGCAGGCATAGAATCCATTGCAATCAAATCACTAAAGAAGGCAGTAGGAAAGAGAGCTTGCTCAATTTTTCTGGGAACAGAGAAGGTGGACTTCATCCAAAGACTGGCTCCTTTATACTTCTGCTGGAATTTTTCTATTACCATTAAAAAAAAAAAGGGGGGGGGGAATAAAGAAAACCATCTTTGTATTTCAAATAATCTCCAATATATGCCATCCTACACTATTATTATGGAAACTTAAAAAATTAAAAGACCCATCGATTTTCTTAATGTATTTATGTCTATATAAAAATAGACCTTACTATGTCCTTCACTTCAGGTGACAATTTCACTGACAGCATTGTCTGGTTTGGCTGAATAACGCTCCCAAGCAAGGGGATGAATTTGTTGCAAGGAAAGATGTCTTCATTTCTATTTCCTCCATTTCCATTACGTCCCTGTTTTGATAACTCTTCACTTACTGGGTGCAGCGTGTTTTAAATTTTCATTTCCAATGTGCTAATGTCAATTCCCATCAGAAGTGCCCGGCAAAAGGGATGATGTGAAGTTCACCCCCAGTGTCGCTGCTGGTTTAGTGCAGGATCGTGGTGTTATTTTAAGGTCATCATGATGCTCAGAGTGATTTTACAAAGCAAGTGGGTCAGTCAGGTAACTGTGCAAGGTTCCTAAACATGACCAGCTCTGCAGGCAGCATTACCAGCAAATAACAAGGGTAGGGATGCAAAACTACAAGCGTGCAATAAGAGTTGATTTAAAAGCAGTAACTCATGCATTTCCACGTGCAAGCTGTACCATCATCTCACTGAATTCTTTGTCAAAGAACAAAGTAATCAAATTTTAAAGTTTTTACTACAATAACCTTGGGTCCCCCAGGGAATATTCAGTGAAATATGAGAGAGGTTTTAATACCTGGAAGCACAGCTGCATTATGGTGAGGTCAATTTAGGAGCACTATTGAGACTCTAGGCCATAATGACTCCATATGGAGCCGGATAGTAGCTAAGGTAATAAACTTTCACAGTGTGATTTCTTTGCTCAGTGCAATACTAGCATAATTCAGCAGTTACTCATCTTTCATTCAATGGAGAGGGCTTTTTCCCCCCCTTTTTTTTAAGAGCTGCCATGTGCTCGTGCTTTCCTCCTCATCACAGAAGGCTTACCAATCCAAAGAAAACATTAACTGGATTCCAAATGAAAAACTGAATTTTATGAGTGTCTGAACGCCATAGAAAAAGGAAATTCCTCAGTCCTCAACCCCTACACAAAGATGTAGCTGTTTGTCTTAGACACTGGTGTTAAATGGATATTGGCCTGAGCTTCCAGAGTAATAAGACACTAAATGCATTTGAGGACAGAGAAATAAGAAATTGGGGACAGCTGCGGACAGCAGATTTGGGACACTAGTATCATGTATGTAACAAATCTTTATTAATAAGTACATTAAATCCCATATTTTTCATTTATAACCACTGCATAATTTCCTGTTAACACTTCATGTAAATTCCAGATAAGGTAATAATTTTTTTTCAGAATTCTATTTCTGTTTCATTATATGTTCTACACTCTGCCCCACAGGTCAGTCGCATGATTGAAGTTTTATGCCTCATTAAAATTCCCCTAGTTAAAACATGGAGACAGAATTTTGGTCATTCCTTTCTCCACAACTACAATTAACCATTCCGCCGGATTCTTGTATTACTGCAATCCAAGTTTAAAAATTACTGTGTGGTGAGATGGTCAAGGGGTCTAAATGTCCTAAACATAAGGCTCTTATCTTTCTTTGCTCCAATGACTGAAAAACCTTGCACCACCACCTCCCAGTTCAGTATTTCCAGCTAGCAGCTGCTATCAGAAACCTAAATAACAAAAATATGCAAACTTGCACACTAATTCCCTTTGGAGATAGATCTTGGCTGCAGCCCTGTCATAAATCAGAGAATTTCGATATGAAATGAGGCAAGCAGCTCTAATCATTTCTGCATTTCAAATTGGATCACTGGCTCAATCACTGGGCTTTTTTAAACTGCTTGCCTAAGAGCAAATGTGAGGCGGGAGATAATTCTGAAGAAATCTCTTCTTTTGTGGCCGTAGAACTCTTTTAACTGTTTCAAGACTGAAGGCCACATTTCAGTGATAATAACATATATCTGCTGTGAGAGATATGGATCCTTAAAGACATCTTCCCTCCCTTTCAACTCATAGAATTCCATCAATATCTGCATACATTATATATATTAATATATGTGCATGTGCATATGGGTGTTTGTGTGCATAAAAAGAGAGAGAGAGAAAAGAGGAGAGAAACATCTGACATGTAGCCTCAGTCTATTTCCCTTTAGAAATTTCCCTTCTGACTTGCCTGGCTTGTCGTGGCTTTCAATGGCTGCAGCAGCCACCTAGTTAACTTTGTACACATACGTGCAGCCACTCTGGAAATTCATTTAACAATGGATGCCAAACTGCAAAGAAACAAGGGGGGAAATATAAGCTCCAGCCATGGGTGTCGGGAGCCCAGTAACCCTCACCTGCCCAGGGTTGGGATTCAAAAAATGCAAGCAAATAATCAAGGTAAACAAAGGTCTTCAGCAATCACACGGGACATCCAAAGACCTCTCCTTGCCCACCAAAGTCATTAAACTCTCCATGACTATACCACTGATTTTCTATTTTTATATCTTACAGAAACTATAAAAATATATTGAAAAAAATTACCCTTTAAATTACTGTCTTGAACAGCACCCTCTTTACTCTCCATTTTGACGCTGAGTATCCCCTCTTTTACACCCAAATAATACACCCAATTTGTTGCAGATTCAGTGTCCTCACTGCAGTGCTTTGAAATTGAATATAACTCTATTATCAGTAGGCTTTTGTAATCTTGTGTAAGCCTAATAGTGATCAGATGGAATTTTACAGCTACGCTCCCTGAATTTTCAGGACTAATTTAAAATGTTTATCAAATTTTTGTTTTACCCAGAAAAAAAAATAATTCACCATACGAGTAATTTTTTTTTCCTTTCCTATTTTCACCTTCTAATGCCTCATAGTCTATTTTTCTTCTGGGAGCTGAACACATGATTTTTGCATACCTAATTTTCTGTTCCCTCCTTTATTACTATTTAGTGAACGGAATCATTCAAAACTGATCCAGAGCTTTGATGAATTTAGTTTTATTGCCAAGTATTAGTGGTGCAGACACGAAGCAAGCAACAGTGTTTTGAATTCTTTCATCTAACTTTGAATATATGCTGGTGGGTAAGAGCATCCCCAAACTCTGCACTGCATCCGATACATGATTCTGTCAAGTTTTTATATATATATATATTTTTAATTATTATTATTTATTTATTTATTTATATATACATGCATGTGTATATATTTATGTACTTTTGGCAGGCAGTTTGACAGCTGCAAGTGCCATATTGTTGGTGTTCTCCTATTCTGCCATGCACACAGAAATGGGAAATCTAAAGCATTCCTGTCAGGATTACCAGATGTTATGCTGAGGAGCCCAGTTCACCAACAGATGTGACTCTGCACCTCATGGCACCTAATAGTGAAATCTGGAGCCAGCACACCCGTGAGGTTCAGATGGTTCTCTGGGTCTCCTGTAGCTGGGCTCTTCTCCTTGGTAATGGTTTTGGCTTCGTTAAATCTCCAAATTCATTCCCCTCTGCCTGAATGAAGTTTGGAAGAAGGCTAAACCCCAAAGTGATTCAAGATCCCCAGAAGTCCAAGCCTTCCAGTGCAGCACCAGTGTCTGTGGGACTACGTGAGCTCAGTGCTCAGTAGCTGGGCACTATCCTGCAGGACCTGCAAAATCAGGCCATGGGCCAGCACTCCTAAACCCCAAGCCCAGTAACACTATCAACCAGCCTGGCATCCCTCTTTCTCTCTTCTATTCCAAACAATACTCCAGTGTTAATACATCCAGCCTCATGGGGTCTTGCCCATTAAGTTTGAGGATTTGAATCTCATGAATGTGGAATCTGCATTGTTCTCAGCTGAGGTCACTTTGCTGAGCATGTAGGAACACGTGGGCTGCTTCAGCAGCTTACAAGTGGAACAGAATTGTCAAACTCATTGTGAGCTCACCTCTGTTCCCTCTGTGTCTCGGGGCATGCAATCCCCAATCCTTGGGCTTCAGGTGGGAGTTAACACCATACCTTGAAGCTGCTTTAGGAGTAGGGTGCTTGGTGTGGCTTCTCTAACATGTCTAACCACCACTGGTAAGAACTTGGAATCGTTTTGCCTCATTCCACCCATCCCCCCCCATGTTTTTCTACTCAAGAAGGGCCTGAACTACACACAGCAGCTCATATTGTAAGACAGCAGCCCTGCACCAGGTCTGAAATTACCCTCCAAAGTACAACAGGCATCATGATTGAAGTGATTATAAAGGTGCCAGCAAAAGTTCAATTGAGCAACCACTGGTGTTTTTCATGTATGTTACCCTATTTTTCCCTCTCCCTGCATTGGTTTAAGAAGTCCTTATTATTAATGTTGCCTTTCTGCTAAAAACAGAACAAACAGTTCACCATAAAGTTTTAATTTTATGTTAATTTTCTGATAGCATCTATCTCTTCTTCGCTTGCATGCAAAATCAATGTCCACTGAAAAAAATAAAAATTCAATATAGATCACATTGAAATACTTAAACATGACCTCAGGCTCCTTCTCCAGAACAATAAATGAAGGTAAATGGTAGCAGTTTATGGAAAACAGCTGTTTTCATACAGATGTTTCTCATAAGCACTGGCTGTAGTGTAGCTGTAGACAGGTGCACAGAGCTGCTGTATGCCACCAAGTTACACATTTCTTCTCTCTCGGGATAAATAATGTTTTTTACTGGTTACCCTGCTGCTGCTGTTCTCCTTGTCAGCACAGCAGAGCTGAATAGCTTCTTTGAGCCTAGGTGCACAGCAGCTTCTCCATTAACATTCAATGCAACGTTACTAAAATTCCAATAGTTGTAATATAATGAAGCATTTTGGACTTCACAGTCCTAAAAAGTGTCAATCCAATGTCATGATAATAGAAGAGTGCAAATGAAGAACAGATCTGCATAGCATGGCACAGAAACACTCTCCCACTACACACAGCTTCCAGCACTTGTAGGAATCAGTTTGTCTCCAGGCTTTCTAGGCTGTGAGCACACACTGCTGCCTCATATTCAGATTTTCATCCACCACTACCCCCAAATCCTTCTTCACAGGGCTGCTCTCAATCCATCTGCCCAGCCTGTGTCTGTGTTTGGCACTGCCCACGGGCACACCTTGCACTCAGCCTTGGGGAACTCCATGGGATTTGCACAGACCCCTCTTTCCAAGGTCACTCTGGACAGCATCTCTTCCCTCTGGCCTGTCAACCACTATGTTGTGATGTCAGGTAGATGACATCAGTTGCTCTTCCCTTACCAGTTTCCAGAGGACCTGCTCCATGATCTTGCTGGGCACAGAGGAGAGAGAGCCTGGCCTGCAGTTTCCTTGGTCTTCCTTTTTCCCTTTTTAACATGGGTGTGATGTTTCCCCCTTCCCACTCAGTGGGAATTTTGCCAGGCTGACAGATCAAATATGATGGACAGGGGCTCAGCCACTTCATCTGCCAGTTCCCTCAGGAACCACAGATGCATCTCACCAGGTCCCATGAAGTTGTGCACCTTGAGGTTTCTTAGATGACCTCAAACCTGATCTCTTACAGTATGAGCTTCTTAGTTCTCCCATTCCCTGCCTTTGCCTTCTCTGACTTGGGTGGTGTGGTTGGAGCACTTGCTGATGAAGACTGAGACTAAAAAAGTCATCAAGAGCCTCAGATGTCTCCTCATATCCCCCGTTTCCTTCTGGAGAGGGACCACATTTTCCCTAGCACTCATTTCATCACTGACACACCTATGAAAACTTCTCTTCTTGTCTGTGATGTCCCTGGACAGATTTGATTCTACCAGGGCTGTCCCTTTCCTAACCTGTTCCCTGGCTGCTCAGTCACTTCTCTGCATTTCCCCCAGGTTACCCATTGTTCCTTTCACCCTTTGGAGACTCGTTTTTGTGTCTGAATTTATCCAGGAGCTCCTTGTTCATCCATGCAGGCCTCCTGCTGCTTTGGCCTGACTGGCTCTTTGCTGGGTTGCATCACTCACTCATAACTTCATATGAAAATCTGTGGAATTCCAAACAATTCCATGTGTTTTTGGTTAGTTTTTTTTGCTATAATGTGAAATTTCTGGCAAAATAAAAGGATTTCAGGGATGTATAGATGTGTATATATATTTTTAACTTGCAAAGGAATGAGATAGTTTCTAAAACAGCAGTTAAGTAATAATGAAAACATAAAGAGAGCTAGGATTGTCTCTGAGAAATAAATAGTGCTCAGTGGGCAAAATAAAGTGAAAATAAATCAATAAATTCTGTTATTACATATTTATATGAAGAAGCAGCTACAAAAAAGCTGAATTATTTTTTTTCTTCTGTTTAAGGCTGGAATGTTGAATACAGAGGAACTGTACAGAGAACTAAGTAAATTAAAATATAAACTTTTTTTTTTAATAGAAAAATACTAAGAAATACTAAGCACAACAGCTGCTTGTCAATTAAGACCAACGTCTAATGAGTGACTGCAATGCAAAGGAGTGAAGTGCACTATTTAAACTAAGTGTATAAAAAAAAGAGAAAATGCTGAAAGTATGATTCCAGCACCCTTATTTCCACTGAGCCTGAGCAACAGCAACTTTACATTCTCCTGCAGCCTTACTCACTCAGATAAAAATGCAGCTAAAATCTCCTGTACTAGGAAGATTGCATTAAAACAAGCACCTTTTATTTTTCCAGTTCAGATCTGTGTATTTCTTCTAATGTGCCCTTTTGAATGTTGAGAAAGAGAATACTAGTATATGATAAAAAAGACTTTTTTTTTTCCTCATTCTGCTTTCCATCTTTGCTTCATTTTACACAGGAATCATTTCTCTTTACAATTCAGTGCAACATGTGTAAACATGGATTATACCACATCAGAAACCAAGTTAGCTATCTCAAGAGAATTTGTATCTCTGCTGTGTGTAAGTAAGCAGATTAATTCCTAGATCAGGCATTACCTAATGCATTTCCAATTCAATTTCTTATTTTCTTTTTGCACACAAGATCAGGGAAGTGGGATTATTTTATTAATTTAACTAATATTTTGCATGTTTTCCCTCTTATCTTTCTTTCCTCCAAAAATTTTTCTTAGCTCCTAGTGAGCGACTTAGTAAGAGCAAGGATGTGTAAAGACAAGAGACCTAAGCCCTCAGCACCTTACAGACAAATAAATAGCACAGGGAGTGACAAACTTTTCCTCCCACTGCACCACCAGGAATAAGGAATTCTCACACATTTCAAACCTTCATCTGTAGCAGCACATCCTGCCTGGGGTAAACTCTGCTATTGTATGAAATCTAGATTATTTATTCACTGTCATTTCTGCTGCTTTTGTGGAAAAGCTCAGAAGCAGCACATGAGCCACGCTGGTTTTATTCCAGCAGTGCCTGCTAGCACTGTTTAAGGTAAGGGTCTGTCAGCATATCACAAAAGCATGGGATTTAGTGGGTGAGATCAGCCCACTGGCCCATCCAGCCTGCCAGCTTGCCTCTGCTGCTGCCCGGGCCTGATGCTTAAGCAGAAGCCCTTAACACACCTCACTAATTGTGGGTGATGTTCAACTTGGGCATGGGGAGAGGCAAGGTCTCTGCACTGCAAAATGCCCCAAGACACCACCTGATCACATCCCTGTAAGTAGCAGAGTAATTAGGAATGATAAAAATAAAGAGCCTTTCCTAGCCAGCCCTACGACTAGCCACAGCAATGCCTTGAACAGGGAGACTAATCACACTTTTTTGTTACACAAAATTACCCTTCAATTGGCTTTGTTTTGTTTTTGTCTTTTTTTTTTGCTTAAAATCATCTCCAAAGGCCACTTCAGACAGTGTAAAAATCAACTGTATTGGGCGAAGCTTGACATTGAGGAAGGGCAAGTCATTGAGAATTGATGAAGGTGTCTTGAAGGCCAGTAAGAAAAAAGACAGAGAAACCAGAGAAAGGAGAAGAAAGCTCGACTGGAAAAATGGGCAAGGAGAGACTGGAAAGGTGAGGAGGAGATCTAAGGGNTGGACAGATTTGATTCTACCAGGGCTGTCCCTTTCCTAACCTGTTCCCTGGCTGCTCAGTCACTTCTCTGCATTTCCCCCAGGTTACCCATTGTTCCTTTCACCCTTTGGAGACTCGTTTTTGTGTCTGAATTTATCCAGGAGCTCCTTGTTCATCCATGCAGGCCTCCTGCTGCTTTGGCCTGACTGGCTCTTTGCTGGGTTGCATCACTCACTCATAACTTCATATGAAAATCTGTGGAATTCCAAACAATTCCATGTGTTTTTGGTTAGTTTTTTTTGCTATAATGTGAAATTTCTGGCAAAATAAAAGGATTTCAGGGATGTATAGATGTGTATATATATTTTTAACTTGCAAAGGAATGAGATAGTTTCTAAAACAGCAGTTAAGTAATAATGAAAACATAAAGAGAGCTAGGATTGTCTCTGAGAAATAAATAGTGCTCAGTGGGCAAAATAAAGTGAAAATAAATCAATAAATTCTGTTATTACATATTTATATGAAGAAGCAGCTACAAAAAAGCTGAATTATTTTTTTTCTTCTGTTTAAGGCTGGAATGTTGAATACAGAGGAACTGTACAGAGAACTAAGTAAATTAAAATATAAACTTTTTTTTTTAATAGAAAAATACTAAGAAATACTAAGCACAACAGCTGCTTGTCAATTAAGACCAACGTCTAATGAGTGACTGCAATGCAAAGGAGTGAAGTGCACTATTTAAACTAAGTGTATAAAAAAAAGAGAAAATGCTGAAAGTATGATTCCAGCACCCTTATTTCCACTGAGCCTGAGCAACAGCAACTTTACATTCTCCTGCAGCCTTACTCACTCAGATAAAAATGCAGCTAAAATCTCCTGTACTAGGAAGATTGCATTAAAACAAGCACCTTTTATTTTTCCAGTTCAGATCTGTGTATTTCTTCTAATGTGCCCTTTTGAATGTTGAGAAAGAGAATACTAGTATATGATAAAAAAGACTTTTTTTTTTCCTCATTCTGCTTTCCATCTTTGCTTCATTTTACACAGGAATCATTTCTCTTTACAATTCAGTGCAACATGTGTAAACATGGATTATACCACATCAGAAACCAAGTTAGCTATCTCAAGAGAATTTGTATCTCTGCTGTGTGTAAGTAAGCAGATTAATTCCTAGATCAGGCATTACCTAATGCATTTCCAATTCAATTTCTTATTTTCTTTTTGCACACAAGATCAGGGAAGTGGGATTATTTTATTAATTTAACTAATATTTTGCATGTTTTCCCTCTTATCTTTCTTTCCTCCAAAAATTTTTCTTAGCTCCTAGTGAGCGACTTAGTAAGAGCAAGGATGTGTAAAGACAAGAGACCTAAGCCCTCAGCACCTTACAGACAAATAAATAGCACAGGGAGTGACAAACTTTTCCTCCCACTGCACCACCAGGAATAAGGAATTCTCACACATTTCAAACCTTCATCTGTAGCAGCACATCCTGCCTGGGGTAAACTCTGCTATTGTATGAAATCTAGATTATTTATTCACTGTCATTTCTGCTGCTTTTGTGGAAAAGCTCAGAAGCAGCACATGAGCCACGCTGGTTTTATTCCAGCAGTGCCTGCTAGCACTGTTTAAGGTAAGGGTCTGTCAGCATATCACAAAAGCATGGGATTTAGTGGGTGAGATCAGCCCACTGGCCCATCCAGCCTGCCAGCTTGCCTCTGCTGCTGCCCGGGCCTGATGCTTAAGCAGAAGCCCTTAACACACCTCACTAATTGTGGGTGATGTTCAACTTGGGCATGGGGAGAGGCAAGGTCTCTGCACTGCAAAATGCCCCAAGACACCACCTGATCACATCCCTGTAAGTAGCAGAGTAATTAGGAATGATAAAAATAAAGAGCCTTTCCTAGCCAGCCCTACGACTAGCCACAGCAATGCCTTGAACAGGGAGACTAATCACACTTTTTTGTTACACAAAATTACCCTTCAATTGGCTTTGTTTTGTTTTTGTCTTTTTTTTTTGCTTAAAATCATCTCCAAAGGCCACTTCAGACAGTGTAAAAATCAACTGTATTGGGCGAAGCTTGACATTGAGGAAGGGCAAGTCATTGAGAATTGATGAAGGTGTCTTGAAGGCCAGTAAGAAAAAAGACAGAGAAACCAGAGAAAGGAGAAGAAAGCTCGACTGGAAAAATGGGCAAGGAGAGACTGGAAAGGTGAGGAGGAGATCTAAGGGGTAAGTGCCAGAAACAGAAATAAGAGAGAAATAGCAGGAAGTGGAGGAAGGGAAAGTGAAGTGAAGGGAATCCATGGAGATGGAAAGAAAAGTGCATGAAGAGCAGCTGGGGTACAGACAGTAGCAAAAGGCAGGCAATCAAACTTCTCCATACTGCTCTAGACTCCTGTTGAAGACCCTCCAGACCTCCACTACCAAGTGATTTCACAGAAATATTCAGAAGGTCAGAATATGAACCAGATGTCACCCAGATAGGTGTCTCCACGAAGATACGTAACAGCAGAAATTGTCAAATACTTTACTAAATAATCAGCCAAACGTGCCAATAAAGAAATGAATAATTACATGGAGGTAGTGTCAATGGCTGATCTCAAGGCATTTAGAGAGTTTTTGACCTGAGTTAAGCACAGCAAGGATATTCATACCTCTATATGTTATAGTTGGTAGTTCTCCTACATTCATAATTCACTACTTTTTCTTTTTAATTTATTATGTTGGACACTGTTATTAAGGAGCAAGTAAAAATCAGTGTTCTTGAGCAGACAGAGGCACTGCAGGTCTCATACTTCCCATGCAATATTCTCAGGGCTTT
This sequence comes from Ceyx cyanopectus, assembly GCA_013401355.1. Classification (NCBI taxonomy): domain Eukaryota; kingdom Metazoa; phylum Chordata; class Aves; order Coraciiformes; family Alcedinidae; genus Ceyx; species Ceyx cyanopectus. The sequence continues at coordinate 15,269 of VYZU01039667.1, read as the reverse complement.
GCTTTGGTTTCTTTGAGCAAATCCTGAAAATTCTTACTTAAAAGAGTAACCACATTTTCCAGGAAAATGGCATGATGGTGATTTCTGACTGTTCAACTCCACCCAGTGACCCGCTGACACTGGTGCCAAGTTTGCAGAGAGATTTATGTTGGCCTCCTATGAGCTTCTGAGCTCTTTAAAATAAACTTGGCAGCAGGCACTAGAGGGTTCACCATCCCTGATCTGGATTACATCCTTCTTTATCAGCCAAAGATTTTCAAAATTCCCATCTAAAGAAACACTCCCAATTTATTTGCATTTCCTTCCATTAGATTAATTCTTAGAGGAAGAATTCTCTGAAATCATCTGCAGACTCGATGCTCCATTTACCACCTCAAAAAAAGCTCCTGTCTGCTGCTTTAGTGTGATGTAACTGTTGTTCATTACACCAGCCTTAATTATCTGCAGTCTTTGCCTCCCACACTCACTTGTTGCCTTTGTGCTCAGGTCTGCTCTGCAAGCAGGATCCAGGCAAGCTGAGGCTAACAGCTGCCTTCTTAACCATGGGCTTCAGACAATCTGTCACAACAGCACTAGTTCCTGACTAGAACCTGAGCATGCTGCAGCACTACAGATGTTAAATATCATCATAATGATTGTATCTTCCTTACACAGTGATTATTAGCAAAGCTGTACAGCTTTCAAAGGGCCCTTGTTTTTGCTTTTCACCAGCAGCTGAAGCAAAGAACACATTTCCATGACAAGATGAAGCTGTACAATCTCATCCAACAAATGATCTCACTCTGACCCTCACACTAACTTTGCTATTAAGCAAAAAACAGGCACATTTTCAAATATTGATTCCAACTAATGTCTGATCCTAACAGGCACGATCTTATCGGGGCCCCACTATAATAGAAGGAGTGTCAGAGTTAAACAGAATAGGTTTAGATAAGATCACAATCTTCCTCACCATGAGGTGATGCTATCACTGAGTGACTATAGTATTTGAAGTAATTATCATTAATAGATATTGGCAACAAGAAGAGTGGTCACTCCTAAGATCTAAACAAATCTGGCCATGATAAAATAAGTTGCATCTGAATGGTGGGTATGTTACACGCCCCGAGACACTAGGTGCCTTTCTATTTTTCTTTGAAATGATGGATATTCAATTAAGAGAGGAATATTAAATAGCAACATTGCTAGTTTAGTTTGTTCTGTACCTTCTGTTTTGTGGCAAATTGCCTCTTTATCCTCCCTGCTGCTCTCCTGATGGCTACCCTGACACACACAGCCCATGCTGGGTTTCGTGCACACACCCTGCTCTCAGGGTTGGCCCTAAGAGCCATGGCCACAGCCCATGTCTCTTGTCAGAGAGTGGAGCAGCAAGGGGCTGCCTTACAGGAGGTGTGGGAAGCAAAGGGTTATCATTCCAGACTTTGAGCTCTACCACAGCCTTCTTATTCTATAATTATTTCATATTCTTTGCAGGAATGTGGGGCAGAGGGTAGCCCGTGCTGAGCTGGCCTAGGGGACTGGTCTCAAAGGTAAGGGTGGACTGTGGCAAAAGCCACCAGAGAGGTACAACATTGCAGGCTTCTTGCTTAGCTTGATTTTTGCCTCACCATTCATTCTAATCACAGCAGACTTTCTGCATTTTCAGAAAGAAGGTGGCACTGTAAAAGGTAACACCAGCTTTGATGTGGCAAATTCTCTGTGAAACTCTTAAGTCTTTCTCCCCTGAAGCTATTAGCATGTAAGGCCAAAACAGCATAGAATTGAAAATAATAATTTATAGCCCTGGAAAAAATGTTATCAAGTTAGGAAAACTGAAAACATTGGTAGGAAAAAATAGAAAGAAAAAAAAAAAAAGTCAGTTGATAGTTACGTGTGGTTTATGTAATGAAATAGCACAAGCAAAGCTTCATATACTGAAGCCATACAAAAATAATACATGAGAAAAGGGTGCAAATCTAAAACCCCTGAACTATTCCTTATTAGCAGAAATAAGCAAGTGTGCAATGCATAGAATTAAAAGGGCACAATCAGCCTGCCAACGAGCAATGTTCTGTTTGTTGTGATAACAATATTGAACTCGAATATGTTGGTTTTCATCCTTACAGACATTAACTAATTAAGTCAATTGAAGAAATATTTCTAAATTAATGGGCTATTTGCCAAGATTACCCAAATATTGGTCTTCTACACAAAAACCCACATGCAGCTTTTCTACTTATCTTCGTGTATTTGTCTTCTCAAATGTGTGATTAACTCCAGAGCTCTGAAATCTTTTTGATAATCGCTGAAGATGAATGTATCAGGACAATCAGCAGCATATGGAACAGAATGCTGCCAGATGTTAACACACTAAAATAAAGCAGAACCATCCATGTACTCCCTATCTTGTCTAAAAATAATATACTCATTGACCTTAACCCTATCAAACTGGTCCCATCTTCAAGGTCAAATAAAATAAGAAATATTTATCTTCTATGGAGAGGTTTATAGGCTGTACTTGCAGTGCTCAGTGTCACTAAATGCTAACCATACCTCAGCCCTACTGCTCTGGATGAAAGCTTGGGGTGCTCAACACTTCCCACTGGTGCTCAGAGCTAGGTGATATCAAGTCCTAACTGCATTATTAATCACCATTTAAAATTCACACTCCTCGTGTATTCCCTTTCAGTGATTTGTATTTTTTTTGTCTATACATGAAAAAACACCTAGTTAGGGTAAAAAAATACAGGCATATAATCTATAATCTCTAACACATACAAACCTCTTCCAAATGAAGTACAATTTATATGTTGTTTGAAAAAAAAAAAAATGATGCTCAACAATCTTTGTTATCCCAATAATTTTTGGAAGTGGTGATACCATTGCAGCAAAAACTCCAGTGAGTTCACTCCATGAACCTCTTTGCTTCCCCACTTGGCAACTACCCCAAAGCAGACTTTTCAAGTGCTCCTGTCCAACAGCATGAGCAGAGAAACAGAAAACAAGGACAACATCATGACCATATGTCTGAAGAGTTGTGGAGACCTCACAGTTATAGTGAACAAAGAATTAAAACAAGCAAGAGACTGACAAGGAAATGCTTATTAAAGGACAGCAAGGCCATTTAGCCCCATGTATCCCACTAGCCAGAGCAAGCCTAGTAGGTGCTACTACAAAGCCACTTAAACCCTGCAACAAGTGCTAACAATTGGCTTGGAAGAGGGAATGCAAGGAATGTTAAGGAGAGAGCAAGTGGTCTCACATTGTGAGAGGTCAAGTTTCAAAACATTGATATTCTTATTTTCCACTGCTGAATGTGGTGGTGGATGGGGAGTCATTTTTGAAAGCAAGCAGTGCCATGTGCAGTCATTTACTACACACAGGTACCTGCTGCTGCCCCTCTTATGTGTTGAACAGACCACAAAATGAGCTTTGAGGATGCCAGTGATGCCAAGAGCCTTCTCACAGAGGTTTCCACATTCGAGCAGTGGTGTGTTCTGTGTTTTTCATCCTGCCTAATCATGGCTCTGGTACCTGACAGTGGAGGACTGACTAGAGACATCAAGATTGAGCTTACTCCCCGAGGCAGGCTGTGCTGCCAGATCAAAGTGCACGCTTTTGGCATCCTGAAAATGCAGTGCTTTTGCATTTCTGAAACTGGGAAGGGAGAACATTCTGAAGAACAAAATAACAACGTGGAGGCAATTGGTGAGGGCCATGCCAAAGAACTGCAGAGGCTGACTTCCTTATCTCCCAGCAAGCCCTCGTTATATTTCAATTAGATTTGGAAAGCAGTGTCCTGCACTGTTGTGACCAACTGTCTAGCTTCCTGTAATGTCCCATCTGCCATTGTCCACAAAAAGCAGTGTCTCATCCTGCCCTTTTAAAGCAAATCTTGGAAGATTTAAGCTACCTGCAGGTGTCTCTGGGCAGCCAAACAAGTGAAGTTGGCTGCAGACGTTTCTCAGCCTCAGGGTGCCAAAAGCCACAGGGTCATCTGCTCTGTTTCCTTCCCCCATGCCATGCTCAGCTGGACCTGGACCACTCCTGGCATCTTCCAGCCACCAGGTTCCTACAACCTCCTCAATATCTTCCAGACTTTCACCCCATTACCAAGATCTTTCCATTAAGAAGAGAAAATTCTTCTTCCCTTTTACAAAGAGAAATAGGAGTAAGGTAAAACATTAAGTGAAGAATACGACCTGGGATTTAACAAATATTAATAAGATCCAATATTTCATGCACTATATGCAACTACATCCAAGAGGAAGGAACACCATAAAATCAAAAAGACTGAGACATATATAAGGCCCAAAGTGAAATTAAAAATTAGCAATAGCCGCCCCATCCTGCTTCAACACATGCAGAAGAACCTTGAGATACTCGGGGTCTGCTATTGNATGATGCTCAACAATCTTTGTTATCCCAATAATTTTTGGAAGTGGTGATACCATTGCAGCAAAAACTCCAGTGAGTTCACTCCATGAACCTCTTTGCTTCCCCACTTGGCAACTACCCCAAAGCAGACTTTTCAAGTGCTCCTGTCCAACAGCATGAGCAGAGAAACAGAAAACAAGGACAACATCATGACCATATGTCTGAAGAGTTGTGGAGACCTCACAGTTATAGTGAACAAAGAATTAAAACAAGCAAGAGACTGACAAGGAAATGCTTATTAAAGGACAGCAAGGCCATTTAGCCCCATGTATCCCACTAGCCAGAGCAAGCCTAGTAGGTGCTACTACAAAGCCACTTAAACCCTGCAACAAGTGCTAACAATTGGCTTGGAAGAGGGAATGCAAGGAATGTTAAGGAGAGAGCAAGTGGTCTCACATTGTGAGAGGTCAAGTTTCAAAACATTGATATTCTTATTTTCCACTGCTGAATGTGGTGGTGGATGGGGAGTAATTTTTGAAAGCAAGCAGTGCCATGTGCAGTCATTTACTACACACAGGTACCTGCTGCTGCCCCTCTTATGTGTTGAACAGACCACAAAATGAGCTTTGAGGATGCCAGTGATGCCAAGAGCCTTCTCACAGAGGTTTCCACATTCGAGCAGTGGTGTGTTCTGTGTTTTTCATCCTGCCTAATCATGGCTCTGGTACCTGACAGTGGAGGACTGACTAGAGACATCAAGATTGAGCTTACTCCCCGAGGCAGGCTGTGCTGCCAGATCAAAGTGCACGCTTTTGGCATCCTGAAAATGCAGTGCTTTTGCATTTCTGAAACTGGGAAGGGAGAACATTCTGAAGAACAAAATAACAACGTGGAGGCAATTGGTGAGGGCCATGCCAAAGAACTGCAGAGGCTGACTTCCTTATCTCCCAGCAAGCCCTCGTTATATTTCAATTAGATTTGGAAAGCAGTGTCCTGCACTGTTGTGACCAACTGTCTAGCTTCCTGTAATGTCCCATCTGCCATTGTCCACAAAAAGCAGTGTCTCATCCTGCCCTTTTAAAGCAAATCTTGGAAGATTTAAGCTACCTGCAGGTGTCTCTGGGCAGCCAAACAAGTGAAGTTGGCTGCAGACGTTTCTCAGCCTCAGGGTGCCAAAAGCCACAGGGTCATCTGCTCTGTTTCCTTCCCCCATGCCATGCTCAGCTGGACCTGGACCACTCCTGGCATCTTCCAGCCACCAGGTTCCTACAACCTCCTCAATATCTTCCAGACTTTCACCCCATTACCAAGATCTTTCCATTAAGAAGAGAAAATTCTTCTTCCCTTTTACAAAGAGAAATAGGAGTAAGGTAAAACATTAAGTGAAGAATACGACCTGGGATTTAACAAATATTAATAAGATCCAATATTTCATGCACTATATGCAACTACATCCAAGAGGAAGGAACACCATAAAATCAAAAAGACTGAGACATATATAAGGCCCAAAGTGGAATTAAAAATTAGCAATAGCCGACCCATCCTGCTTCAACACATGCAGAAGAAACTTGAGATACTCGGGGTCTACTATTGTTTTTTGCTTTATTGCTCTCTTCCCTTTATGCTAATTTGTCCCAGTTTTCTTCCAAAAGTGAGGACAACAGCTTGCAGGAGAGGGAGAGAGGGAAGAATCCTTCCTCACCTCCCCAGTGTAAGGCACACCTCCCTCGGCTCCCCTTTGATGTCCTCACACATGGCAGAAATGCCAGTTTTGTCTTTGAAAAATAAAAAAAGTGGTCACTCATCTCTCAAATCAGAAGATTTGAAGCTTTCAGAAGAAAGTTTGAAAAAAAAGGATTTTGGAAAATGCAAGATGTTTATAAATAAATACATTAATAATAATTACTAATACATATGATACTTGTATTTTAAAAATTAACCTTCTCTGCTTTTCAGATATCAGATGTCATAACCAAGATATAAAATACTATTCTGTGACAGGGGGAAGTTTAAATTGTAGCACACTGACTTAGAGTGAGAATAATCTACAAAAACTATTCTATGCCTCAAATGTTTTGTAGTTCTAACTGCAGCAGTGTCATACTGTCCTAACTATACTTCATATCAATATCGAGGTCATTTTTCCTATTTGAAATATGAAAAAATACAATTTCAAGGGATGAAGTTAATTTGTGTGGTAATGAAACAACTAGAAATGCCTTTTATTTCCATCTTAAAATTTAGAGGCAAATTCTCTCAAGCATTCTGACAGAAAGGTAACTGATGTTTGGAATTTCAACCATTCCCTTGCAGTGCATGAAGTGGGCAGAAAGCAGCCACTGTTTCCACTGAAATTACAGGTCTATTGCTTTACTTGAAGCCATTTTTTAAATTAAAATGAAGGTAGATAATTTAAGATCTTGTTATTGTTAACATGCTGAGGTATCCAGCTCTGCACTTCTATTAGCATTATTGACACCACCAAAATGTGAATCTTCTTTTCACACCAACATTTTCTCTAGAGTGCACTTAATTCCATACAACTGCTCACTACCGCCTCCTGAAATCTTATGGAAACAACCATTGGTATTTGCATAATCTCAAGTTACTTGTGTGTCCAGCCAGTGCATCTGCATCTTACTGAGTCCCCACAGCCACCAAACAGCACCACGGTGCTTTTCTCCACCACCAATGCACACTAAGTGCCCTTGGGAGAGCACAGATTTCTCTGCAAATGCCCCTAACAAACTACCAAAATTCTAACTACCAAATATTTTCCTTATAATATATATTATAATAATTTATATTATTTGCTTTGTAACCTTCTTCACAGACACAAACACCTTTGCAGCTTTCTGTTCAAGCAGAACAACGGAGGTGGAATTTCCTATGCTTGTTTTATGATATGAAACTAGTGGACAAAAAAAAAAAGTGTCAACATTTTAGAGACCTAATTTTCTTTCAGATGTTTTTAAACACCTAGTGAGAAGTAATTTCAAAAGCTGCTGAATATTTAAATCTGACATTTTGTATCTGCTTAGTCTCCAATAATACGTATGCTTCATAAATAAGAAGAAATGGCATTATAAAAAGCATGAATTAAAAAAATTTCCTCAGAGAACAACAATGTTAAATTCCTCATATGAAAAATGGGTGCTGAATTTGTGCCTGATATTTCAGTGAACTGAGCTACATAAATGATCTCAAATGAAGCCAAATCAATTATTTCCATCACCAAAAGTTTTAAAATAAGATTTCATCCCATTCGAAAAGTTGTGTTATGTATTTTGGGTAGCAAAATAACCATTATATGCATATATATATAATATACCATTATATATATATATAATATACCATTATATATTATATAATATACCATTATATATATATATATATATCAAAAAATAACCATTTTATATATCTATATCTATATATATCTATATACCTCAAAATAACCATTTTAACCAAGATTAGACTAGATGGCCATAGTCTGGCAGCACAAGAATAAATGCTACTGGCCAGTTTATTGCAGTGGTTCTCTCTAAACAGCTTCAGAGTGCACTGTGTGCTCCAGTACACATTGTGCTTTTCCCTGCATCCTGAATTGGAAAAGCCTGGCACTTGCAGATGGAATCTCCCTCTGCTTCTGCTGCCTGGGAGGCCCTGAATGAAATTTTCTTGACCTTTTTCTGTCTTGGGCTCCTGATTTTTCCTCATGTCTGCTGCAGAGCCATGCCCTCTCCCAGCTCTCCGAGCTCCCTGGCATTGTGCCCCAGGGTACATTCCCACTTTGAGGACTCCCCTACTGAAATGAAGCTTGCTGAAATAGGGCAGATAGTTTATTGAGTTTTATCCCAGGGAACTAAGTTGCTTTAATGAGAATGATTAGTAATGTCTACTACTTAATTACAATAGTATGATGATAAAGTCTGCTTAATGGAAATGCTTATAGCGAGCACCAAGTAACTGGATTATTTTAGAAAAACCTTTCACACTGACCAGTGGTAGTTTTAAGAAAATGTTAAAGTTCTGCTGTTTTGATTTTGAGTGTCAAAATGAACCATGAGTACGTGCAGTCTTAAAGAAGGGCTGTAGCCAAGGAAAAGAGGTTAAAACCAAGAAGCTATTTTATGAGACAACATCATACCACATGCTGGAAATCTTCAGAAATAAAGGAATAAAAAGGAACATAATTTGAATCCTGTCTTCCTGTGAACATCTGGGGATTTTTTTTCGTGGTTTGTTTTTCATTTTTAAACAACTTGTTGTCCTTTAAACATTTAGTATCTTAAAATTAAGACTAGAGTAATGGCATGCAGTACTAATACCAGTGTACTAACAATATTTAGTCAGAGGTGCATGATCACTGTGCTCTTTATAATCATGGACCATGTTGCTTCATCATCTGTTTGCCTTCTGGAAACTAATTCCACAAGCTGGAAAAAAAACCCACTTTTGGCTCTTTTTCACACCAGGGTGTTTATTCATCATTACCACATCCTGCTATCATATTAGTAACATGTTTTAAATTAACTCTGTTGTGTAAATGTAAATAAAGGAGCAGAAATAACTGGGGTTTTTTTTGAAAGAAAAGTAGCATCTGAACTACAGTTTTGCACAGAAGTTGCATAAAAAGTTCTGTCACTGCATCCCCCTCAACTGCATGTGTATATAAATGGGAGAGCACTTTATGAAAGGTGAGGGATGTGAGGTGCTATGTTGTGCAAGGCTGTTGTGAACGGCCATATGGATGTCCTCACCATCTCAGCACGTCTCCTTTTCTTACTGTTTCAGTTGGAAAGTATGAGGTGGCCAACCCTGACACTTGGACAGTGCCTCAGCACGTTGCTGTGAGCATGACACAATGTGCTGCCCAGAAGCACTGCTACACTAACATCTGCTCATGTTGGGGACAGAAAGAAGTGGTTTAAAACTAGTTTGGAACACGACAGGAACAGCAGTAAAAACCAGAAATGATTTTGCAGTCACTTGAGGTACTTGAAGACATAAACCCAGTATAATAAAGCTTAGAACCAAACCCAGTGTAACAAAGACTAGAATCAAAGTTTGTTACTCCATGTAATGTTTTTAAATATAAAAATGTTTCTGTGCTAATAGCCAAAATTTCCATTTGAAGGTAAATAGCCAAAAATAAAAACCGATTTATGCCTTTTGGTGTTTGAACAAGAGAACCAAGTCCGACTCCAGGCCTGTGCACTCTCACTGGCTGAGCAGCCTCCAACCAAAGTGCCTGGAAAACCCTCGCACTGCAACTCTGAAGATTAAAAGTTGCTGGCTACTACAGATATGAGGTTTTTGACCCGAAGTGACCAGCCAGAGATTAGCGAGTGAGTAACTTAACTGCATTTTGAACCTTGGCTCCTCAGCCCCTCACACACTAGCCAGTCAAAGGGTTTCAGGAGGATATCTTTCAGAAGAAGTATTGCTTTGGCGCTGAACCCCCTAGATGCCATTAAAGGGTCCCTGCTGCATCCCACTGCTCGCCTGGCCCAACCCCACACACTTTCCTCCCACAGATTCCCTTCACATCCATGTTGAATCCTCTTTATCTTATCAGGCCGATACAGGCCCGCTCCACGAGCTCTTCCCTGCAACAAGATGAGGAGAACTGAGCAGAGGATCCAGCTGCTCATTGTTTTGCTTTGCAAAACCCTGCCATGGGCACAGATTAACACCAAAAACTAGATGGTGGCAGCCAAGGGAAAAGGCCTTTCAGAATGCCTCCAGATGACTACCAGAGCGATGGTGCGAGTCGCTGCTCTACGGCCAGAACGGGCTACATGCTGATGGGATGCTTTTGTTACCAAGGACTTCATTCCCACCAAGCTGTCCCCTCAAAAAGGGAAAGTATTTACAGGCTGGAAAAAGCAAGAAACCAGCTTTTTTCCCAAATAGGTTGCTAGCACCTTGAATTTATTAGAGCTGCTTACACAGAGCAGCTTCACCTTCAGTGGTCTGTATGACCAGCCTAGAGGGAAGAGTCTTCTGCTTCTCACTTGCCTGTCCACATTACAATTCCCATTCCTGCAAAGCCACTTTCCTGGTAAAGATGGGAATCACAAGCTAGGAGTTTCACTCTTAGAGATATATTCCTGCCTACTTCTAGGTACCCGTGAACTACTGAATTTTCTGTGATGGAGCAAGGCAAAAAGTTGGAGCCTTCCTGCTAAAACCAGTAATTAAATCATGTCGCCCTCCTTGGAGAGCTGAGTTTTCACTAACTGTAGATAGAAAGTATTATTGTACAAAACTCCTCCCGTGTCTGTTAAAGCAGGCAAGATAATATTACCTCTCAAACAACATATATGGAAACATATAGGGTATTTCCTTTGACTGTAAAACAAGAAAACAAGCTCTAGAAGTACAGTTTCTAGGCTTGCAAAGATACTCCCGTGCATATAATTTTCTTGGGAGTACCAGCTATTATGGAACAGTTAATGGCAAGAGTAAGAAGTAGAAAGCAGAACCCGTGCTCAGTTGTGCATATGGATACAAACCATGCACGAAGCTGAGAACAGGTGAATTTTGCCACTTTGGCAAAGTTACAGGAACAGATCATTAAAAGTATCTCAATGGGAGACCTATAAATCTAAGAAAAGTATCTAGATACATATCTACAAATCATAATGATATAACGAGTTCTTAAATTCAGATTGAAATGGGAATTAAATGCCTAGAGAAGTTTTAAGATCTGAGACTCTTTGCTGTTAAAAACAACGGTGTTGAGATTTCTGGGAGCTGCTTGCAACAGTTACAGTAATGCAATGGGGTGCATTATTTCATAAGGCATTTTGAGCACAAAAATTAAGAATTTCAGTAGTCATTTAGCTAATTTAAGTCTATCATTGGAGTCTAAGTATTCTCCAGTGCTGCTAGGGCCCCTGCTCTGCCACATCTCCTGGGAGTGCAGCAGTGCTACTGAGAGAGTCAACAGCTGCTGTTCCTACTGAGAACAGCACTCCAACAATTTCTCTTCAAGGTACCCAGTCTTCCACTACTCTGAGATGTATGTTGTTAATATACTTCCAGACAGAAACTTGAAAGATCTAAAAAGTATTTGACATCTGGCACGGTGACTCAATTAATTACTTTGCTGAATTAATTATCTTGATCTGTCTCCTGAGCCAACAGCAGTGAGACTGTATTCAGCAACACAGCACTGCCTGAAATAAGAACTTCACAGGATTTTACATGTACAGGCTGCACACAGTGCAGAGTACACAGGGAGTAAGCTGTTACACTGGTTTAGGTAGGTAATAAATCTCATGAGGCAGTGTCACACTGCTAACACTAAAGTCAGGTAAGATACTTGCAGTCAGCCCAAACTGTATNAGGGGGTTAAAAAAATAAAAAAAGTAACAGAAAAATATGTAGAATCTGGAAATGGGTTTGCGTGGCTTAAACAGTAAATTAAAGTTCCAGTAAGAAAGTTTACATTTCTTCATATAGCATTTTAAAGTAACAAAAGTACAATTACAGGAAATATCTGATATTTAGGAAAAAGAAATTTATCATCATGGAATAATTCAGGTTGGAAGTGACTTCTGGAGGTCAATCAGTCCAAATTTCTGCTCAGAGCAGAGCAAACTTCAAAGTCAGAACTAACTTTGAAGTTAACTCAGATTGTTCAAGACCATATCCNCTTCCACTACTCTGAGATGTATGTTGTTAATATACTTCCAGACAGAAACTTGAAAGATCTAAAAAGTATTTGACATCTGGCACGGTGACTCAATTAATTACTTTGCTGAATTAATTATCTTGATCTGTCTCCTGAGCCAACAGCAGTGAGACTGTATTCAGCAACACAGCACTGCCTGAAATAAGAACTTCACAGGATTTTACATGCACAGGCTGCACACAGTGCAGAGTACACAGGGAGTAAGCTGTTACACTGGTTTAGGTAGGTAATAAATCTCATGAGGCAGTGTCACACTGCTAACACTAAAGTCAGGTAAGATACTTGCAGTCAGCCCAAACTGTATTTTCCATTTTATTTTTTTTTTCCCATTTTCCATTTTATAAAGAGATCAGATGCAAAAATTAAGGTATTTACTTACCTGATGTTCCTTGATTTTTTCTTTCCTTCTCTACACCACAAGTTCACATTAAAGCTCTTTTCCAAAATATTTTTGTACCAGCACAATATCTGATGTTTTCATTCAGAAATGAACTAAACCTGCTGTCAGCTGCTGATGTGAAAGTTTGATTGAATTCTAGGGAGGTGAGATTTTACTCAAATGAGCTTTCCAAAACAGATTATAAATAACTTAAGTAAACAATTGCAATTCCCATTCTGAACAACAGAGAGCATGTATGCTAGTGCAAAAAGTAATCATATATGTCANGTTGGAAGTGACTTCTGGAGGTCAATCAGTCCAAATTTCTGCTCAGAGCAGAGCAAACTTCAAAGTCAGAACTAACTTTGAAGTTAACTCAGATTGTTCAAGACCATATCCAGTTGAGTTTTGACTATCTCAAATGGTTGAGTTGTTCAGGGGACAAAACAATATTGCTGAGGACTACAATTCTGTTTACAGACTTTCTGGTTTCAAATTTACAAATGTATTTATATTAGTAGGCAAAAGTAAAATCTTTCAAATGTTAGCAAAAAATAGACTTTGTGAGATTTGACAAGAAACAAATAAGTATCTTTTCAGTTTAGTGATAAAAACGTCCTGAAGATACTAAGGCTTCTGTTGCATGAAAGTTGATGAAAACAATAATAGTGGGGTCTTAGAAAATTATCTGAACTACAGGCAGATGTCACAAGTGCACAATATGAACAATATTTTGAGGATGTTGATAGACCAAGAATAAAATAGATGAAGATATAAAATGAAATGAAGAAAATGGACAGTGGCATTCAAATGGCCCCATTTCCCCTTTCTAACAATAAGATGCTTTGAGTGTCCAGTACTTTTCAAAATCCATCCTTTATTCAGGTGCCTGAATGAGAAATCTGATCTGACTTGGGAATACTGAATGCTAGGAAACTTAGACAAACTTTTGATGTCACTTTCTGTAACACCTTGTTAGCACCTTTTGATTAATAAGTTGTACTCAAGAGTCCACAAAATATCAAGATCCTAATTGGCTGCTATATACTTAGAATAATGCTTCACTACAATTTTAATATGCATATTTACAGAAAGTGCCATGCATCCCACCCAGAAGTCCTTGGAAAACAAAAATGAAATGAAGACCTAGGGATGACATCATTTTCAGTGCACTGAACTGAGACTGGTAAAGCATTATTTTTAAGTAATATGGTCCACATACTTTCTGCAGTCAGAATAAAAATCAAGGCTGAGAATTTATCACGGGATAGGTCCCTTTTGATATCTTTCAAAGTAATTTTAATCTGATGGAAGATCTTGCTATGTTTAGTAATATTATCATTAAGGCACAGTTAAAGAACTTTATTCTAAAATAATGTAGATATTTACATTTCATAGAATCACAGAATGGCAGGGGCTGGAAAGAACCTTGAAAGATCATCCAGACCAACCCCCCTGCCAGAGCAGGGTCACCCACACCAGATCACCCAGGAACAGGTCTAGGTGGGTCTGGAATATCTCCAGAGAGGTAGACTCTACAACCCCCCTGGGCAGCCATGCCAGTCTGCCACCCTCACAGTGAATAATTTCTCCTCATGTTTCCATGAAACTTCCCATTTCTCAGCTTCCAAGCAGCATGTTTATGCAACTATTTATATTTTTTTCTACCATCCATTAAAATAATTTCAGCATTCAGCAGCATTCAGCAATTGAAAAATGTTAAAAGCAACTCAAAAATCAGATGTACTCGCTGAAATGCAACAGCTTGGTTCAGCAAACTAGGAAGTGGTATTTCCCTTCCATAAAATAACAAGTTCACTCCTATTAACCTGTGCTCCAAATAACTTTCCGTGGATAGCTGCCATAGATGAACTAACTGGAGAAGAGCCAACCACCACTGTCCCTGGAAGTTAACAATGCCTGCTTTCAAAGGCTGGGGCTGAAGAGCAATTCAGGCTATTCCCCACAGGACCAGGGGCAATGGAGCAGAGCAAAGCATCCCGGAGCATCTACATACCAAGGTGTTGTTATTCAGATCCATCTTCCCAGCAAAGGGTCCCCACGTGGTGCCGACTGGGAGCTGCTGCCGGCTCTGGATCTTGCGCTCCCCGTCTTTCTGGACCACCTCCAACTCTCCTGCCAACAAAGGAAACAGGCAGTGGTGAGGGCACTGAGGGGACTTCCACCTGTGCCTTCATAACAGCCACCTCTGCCTTCCTGCTGGCTTTACGTGCACAACGTTCTGAGGACCCACACCATGAGAATTCATCATGCTTGCCTGAAAAAACCAACCAATCTGGTCATCCTGCAACCCTTTTTCCCTTAGAATTAAATTCAAATTTGGTTTCGAAAAGTCCCCTTCCTTTCTTGCATCTTTTCACACACAGAGTTTGAAGGCTTTTTATTTTGTTTTGGGTTTTTTTTTTCAGAACAGAGGTTTCATAAAAGTTCTTAAGCACCATGGAGGAGCAGGGAGATGGTGGAGGAAAGAAAGTGCAGCAGCAGCCACACCTGAGGGATTCACCTCCTTGGTGTGTTCTGCTGTCTCAAGACCACATTCTGAAGCATTCAGCTGCCACAAATTTCAGAGACACAACATAAAGTGATATCAATCCCCAGCAACCCTACTAATTATAAAGAAATGACGGAAAATAGTCACTCCCATCAAAAAGAGGATTCTGAACCGAGGTTTTGCAAGCAGCAACATTTCAGAATTAGATACAAAATAATTACAATTGTTAGCTTCAGATTTTAACACAAATTATCTAAAAGCAATGGGGAGGTGGTATAATGATTTTTTTAAAGTATGTACTAGTATACATAATATATAAT